>JBDIXK010000027.1:0-42087 GCA_039654895.1 Mongoloraphidia duomilia
TTAAAAAATCTTAAAACGCTTATATCTCCGAAACTAAAAGAGATAGACGATTTTTGTCAACGGGAATCGATTCAGCGTGTTTTTCTCCATAAGTATGCATAGTTTTATCCAGATCAAAGCAAATTTATAGGGAAAAATTAAAAAATCTTAAAACGCTTATATCTCCGAAACTAAAAGAGATAGACGATTTTTGTCAACGGGAATCGATTCAGCGTGTTTTTCTCCATAAGTATGCATAGTTTTATCCAGATCAAAGCAAATTTATAGGGAAAAATTAAAAAATCTTAAAACGCTTATATCTCCGAAACTAAAAGAGATAGACGATTTTTGTCAACGGGAATCGATTCAGCGTGTTTTTCTCCATAAGTATGCATAGTTTTATCCAGATCAAAGCAAATTTATAGGTAAAAATTAAAAAATCTTAAAACGCTTATATCTCCGAAACTAAGATAGAGATTTTGTCAACGGGAATCGATTCAGCGTGTTTTTCTCCATAAGTATGCATAGTTTTATCCAGATCAAAGCAAATTTATAGGGAAAAATTAAAAAATCTTAAAACGCTTATATCTCCGAAACTAAAAGAGATAGACGATTTTTGTCAACGGGAATCGATTCAGCGTGTTTTTCTCCATAAGTATGCATAGTTTTATCCAGATCAAAGCAAATTTATAGGGAAAAATTAAAAATCTTAAAACGCTTATATCTCCGAAACTAAAAGAGATAGACGATTTTTGTCAACGGGAATCGATTCAGCGTGTTTTTCTCCATAAGTATGCATAGTTTTATCCAGATCAAAGCAAATTTATAGGGAAAAATTAAAAAATCTTAAAACGCTTATATCTCCGAAACTAAAAGAGATAGACGATTTTTGTCAACGGGAATCGATTCAGCGTGTTTTTCTCCATAAGTATGCATAGTTTTATCCAGATCAAAGCAAATTTATAGGGAAAAATTAAAAAATCTTAAAACGCTTATATCTCCGAAACTAAAAGAGATAGACGATTTTTGTCAACGGGAATCGATTCAGCGTGTTTTTCTCCATAAGTATGCATAGTTTTATCCAGATCAAAGCAAATTTATAGGGAAAAATTAAAAAATCTTAAAACGCTAAAATCTCCGAAACTAAAAGAGATAGACGATTTTTGTCAACGGGAATCGATTCAGCGTGTTTTTCTCCATAAGTATGCATAGTTTTATCCAGATCAAAGCAAATTTATAGGGTAAAATTAAAAATCTTAAAACGCTAAAATCTCCGAAACTAAAAGAGATAGACGATTTTTGTCAACGGGAATCGATTCAGCGTGTTTTTCTCCATAAGTATGCATAGTTTTATCCAGATCAAAGCAAATTTATAGGGAAAAATTAAAAAATCTTAAAACGCTTATATCTCCGAAACTAAAAGAGATAGACGATTTTTGTCAACGGGAATCGATTCAGCGTGTTTTTCTCCATAAGTATGCATAGTTTTATCCAGATCAAAGCAAATTTATAGGGAAAAATTAAAAAATCTTAAAACGCTTATATCTCCGAAACTAAAAGAGATAGACGATTTTTGTCAACGGGAATCGATTCAGCGTGTTTTTCTCCATAAGTATGCATAGTTTTATCCAGATCAAAGCAAATTTATAGGGAAAAAAAAATTTAAAACGCTAAATCTCCGAAACTAAAAGAGTAGCGATTTTTGTCAACAGGAATCGATTCAGCGTGTTTTTCTCCATAAGTATGCATAGTTTTATCCAGATCAAAGCAAATTTATAGGGAAAAATTAAAAAATCTTAAAACGCTTATATCTCCGAAACTAAAAGAGATAGACGATTTTTGTCAACGGGAATCGATTCAGCGTGTTTTTCTCCATAAGTATGCATAGTTTTATCCAGATCAAAGCGAATTTATAGGGAAAAATTAAAAAATCTTAAAACGCTAAAATCTCCGAAACTAAAAGAGATAGACGATTTTTGTCAACGGGAATCGATTCAGCGTGTTTTTCTCCATAAGTATGCATAGTTTTATCCAGATCAAAGCAAATTTATAGGGAAAAATTAAAAAATCTTAAAACGCTTATATCTCCGAAACTAAAAGAGATAGACGATTTTTGTCAACGGGAATCGATTCAGCGTGTTTTTCTCCATAAGTATGCATAGTTTTATCCAGATCAAAGCAAATTTATAGGGAAAAATTAAAAAATCTTAAAACGCTAAAATCTCCGAAACTAAAAGAGATAGACGATTTTTGTCAACGGGAATCGATTCAGCGTGTTTTTCTCCATAAGTATGCATAGTTTTATCCAGATCAAAGCAAATTTATAGGGAAAAATTAAAAAATCTTAAAACGCTAAAATCTCCGAAACTAAAAGAGATAGACGATTTTTGTCAACGGGAATCGATTCAGCGTGTTTTTCTCCATAAGTATGCATAGTTTTATCCAGATCAAAGCAAATTTATAGGGAAAAATTAAAAAATCTTAAAACGCTTATATCTCCGAAACTAAAAGAGATAGACGATTTTTGTCAACGGGAATCGATTCAGCGTGTTTTTCTCCATAAGTATGCATAGTTTTATCCAGATCAAAGCAAATTTATAGGGAAAAATTAAAAAATCTTAAAACGCTAAAATCTCCGAAACTAAAAGAGATAGACGATTTTTGTCAACGGGAATCGATTCAGCGTGTTTTTCTCCATAAGTATGCATAGTTTTATCCAGATCAAAGCAAATTTATAGGGAAAAATTAAAAAATTTAAAACGCTTATATCTCCGAAACTAAAAGAGATAGACGATTTTTGTCAACGGGAATCGATTCAGCGTGTTTTTCTCCATAAGTATGCATAGTTTTATCCAGATCAAAGCAAATTTATAGGGAAAAATTAAAAAATCTTAAACGCTAAAATCTCCGAAACTAAAAGAGATAGACGATTTTTGTCAACGGGAATCGATTCAGCGTGTTTTTCTCCATAAGTATGCATAGTTTTATCCAGATCAAAGCAAATTTATAGGGAAAAATTAAAAAATCTTAAAACGCTTATATCTCCGAAACTAAAAGAGATAGACGATTTTTGTCAACGGGAATCGATTCAGCGTGTTTTTCTCCATAAGTATGCATAGTTTTATCCAGATCAAAGCAAATTTATAGGGAAAAATTAAAAAATCTTAAAACGCTTATATCTCCGAAACTAAAAGAGATAGACGATTTTTGTCAACGGGAATCGATTCAGCGTGTTTTTCTCCATAAGTATGCATAGTTTTATCCAGATCAAAGCAAATTTATAGGGAAAAATTAAAAAATCTTAAAACGCTTATATCTCCGAAACTAAAAGAGATAGACGATTTTTGTCAACGGGAATCGATTCAGCGTGTTTTTCTCCATAAGTATGCATAGTTTTATCCAGATCAAAGCAAATTTATAGGGAAAAATTAAAAAATCTTAAAACGCTAAAATCTCCGAAACTAAAAGAGATAGACGATTTTTGTCAACGGGAATCGATTCAGCGTGTTTTTCTCCATAAGTATGCATAGTTTTATCCAGATCAAAGCAAATTTATAGGGAAAAATTAAAAAATCTTAAAACGCTTAAATCTCCGAAACTAAAAGAGATAGACGATTTTTGTCAACGGGAATCGATTCAGCGTGTTTTTCTCCATAAGTATGCATAGTTTTATCCAGATCAAAGCAAATTTATAGGGAAAAATTAAAAAATCTTAAAACGCTAAAATCTCCGAAACTAAAAGAGATAGACGATTTTTGTCAACGGGAATCGATTCAGCGTGTTTTTCTCCATAAGTATGCATAGTTTTATCCAGATCAAAGCAAATTTATAGGGAAAAATTAAAAAATCTTAAAACGCTTAAATCTCCGAAACTAAAAGAGATAGACGATTTTTGTCAACGGGAATCGATTCAGCGTGTTTTTCTCCATAAGTATGCATAGTTTTATCCAGATCAAAGCAAATTTATAGGGAAAAATTAAAAAATCTTAAAACGCTTATATCTCCGAAACTAAAAGAGATAGACGATTTTTGTCAACGGGAATCGATTCAGCGTGTTTTTCTCCATAAGTATGCATAGTTTTATCCAGATCAAAGCAAATTTATAGGGAAAAATTAAAAAATCTTAAAACGCTTAAATCTCCGAAACTAAAAGAGATAGACGATTTTTGTCAACGGGAATCGATTCAGCGTGTTTTTCTCCATAAGTATGCATAGTTTTATCCAGATCAAAGCGAATTTATAGGGAAAAATTAAAAAATCTTAAAACGCTAAAATCTCCGAAACTAAAAGAGATAGACGATTTTTGTCAACGGGAATCGATTCAGCGTGTTTTTCTCCATAAGTATGCATAGTTTTATCCAGATCAAAGCAAATTTATAGGGAAAAATTAAAAAATCTTAAAACGCTTATATCTCCGAAACTAAAAGAGATAGACGATTTTTGTCAACGGGAATCGATTCAGCGTGTTTTTCTCCATAAGTATGCATAGTTTTATCCAGATCAAAGCAAATTTATAGGGAAAAATTAAAAAATCTTAAAACGCTTATATCTCCGAAACTAAAAGAGATAGACGATTTTTGTCAACGGGAATCGATTCAGCGTGTTTTTCTCCATAAGTATGCATAGTTTTATCCAGATCAAAGCAAATTTATAGGGAAAAATTAAAAAATCTTAAAACGCTTATATCTCCGAAACTAAAAGAGATAGACGATTTTTGTCAACGGGAATCGATTCAGCGTGTTTTTCTCCATAAGTATGCATAGTTTTATCCAGATCAAAGCAAATTTATAGGGAAAAATTAAAAAATCTTAAAACGCTTATATCTCCGAAACTAAAAGAGATAGACGATTTTTGTCAACGGGAATCGATTCAGCGTGTTTTTCTCCATAAGTATGCATAGTTTTATCCAGATCAAAGCAAATTTATAGGGAAAAATTAAAAAATCTTAAAACGCTAAAATCTCCGAAACTAAAAGAGATAGACGATTTTTGTCAACGGGAATCGATTCAGCGTGTTTTTCTCCATAAGTATGCATAGTTTTATCCAGATCAAAGCAAATTTATAGGGAAAAATTAAAAAATCTTAAAACGCTTATATCTCCGAAACTAAAAGAGATAGACGATTTTTGTCAACGGGAATCGATTCAGCGTGTTTTTCTCCATAAGTATGCATAGTTTTATCCAGATCAAAGCAAATTTATAGGGTAAAATTAAAAAATCTTAAAACGCTAAAATCTCCGAAACTAAAAGAGATAGACGATTTTTGTCAACGGGAATCGATTCAGCGTGTTTTTCTCCATAAGTATGCATAGTTTTATCCAGATCAAAGCAAATTTATAGGGAAAAATTAAAAAATCTTAAAACGCTTATATCTCCGAAACTAAAAGAGATAGACGATTTTTGTCAACGGGAATCGATTCAGCGTGTTTTTCTCCATAAGTATGCATAGTTTTATCCAGATCAAAGCAAATTTATAGGGAAAAATTAAAAAATCTTAAAACGCTTATATCTCCGAAACTAAAAGAGATAGACGATTTTTGTCAACGGGAATCGATTCAGCGTGTTTTTCTCCATAAGTATGCATAGTTTTATCCAGATCAAAGCAAATTTATAGGGAAAAATTAAAAAATCTTAAAACGCTAAAATCTCCGAAACTAAAAGAGATAGACGATTTTTGTCAACGGGAATCGATTCAGCGTGTTTTTCTCCATAAGTATGCATAGTTTTATCCAGATCAAAGCAAATTTATAGGGAAAAATTAAAAAATCTTAAAACGCTAAAATCTCCGAAACTAAAAGAGATAGACGATTTTTGTCAACGGGAATCGATTCAGCGTGTTTTTCTCCATAAGTATGCATAGTTTTATCCAGATCAAAGCAAATTTATAGGGAAAAATTAAAAAATCTTAAAACGCTAAAATCTCCGAAACTAAAAGAGATAGACGATTTTTGTCAACGGGAATCGATTCAGCGTGTTTTTCTCCATAAGTATGCATAGTTTTATCCAGATCAAAGCAAATTTATAGGGAAAAATTAAAAAATCTTAAAACGCTTAAATCTCCGAAACTAAAAGAGATAGACGATTTTTGTCAACGGGAATCGATTCAGCGTGTTTTTCTCCATAAGTATGCATAGTTTTATCCAGATCAAAGCGAATTTATAGGGAAAAATTAAAAAATCTTAAAACGCTAAAATCTCCGAAACTAAAAGAGATAGACGATTTTTGTCAACGGGAATCGATTCAGCGTGTTTTTCTCCATAAGTATGCATAGTTTTATCCAGATCAAAGCAAATTTATAGGGAAAAATTAAAAAATCTTAAAACGCTTATATCTCCGAAACTAAAAGAGATAGACGATTTTTGTCAACGGGAATCGATTCAGCGTGTTTTTCTCCATAAGTATGCATAGTTTTATCCAGATCAAAGCGAATTTATAGGGAAAAATTAAAAAATCTTAAAACGCTAAAATCTCCGAAACTAAAAGAGATAGACGATTTTTGTCAACGGGAATCGATTCAGCGTGTTTTTCTCCATAAGTATGCATAGTTTTATCCAGATCAAAGCGAATTTATAGGGAAAAATTAAAAAATCTTAAAACGCTAAAATCTCCGAAACTAAAAGAGATAGACGATTTTTGTCAACGGGAATCGATTCAGCGTGTTTTTCTCCATAAGTATGCATAGTTTTATCCAGATCAAAGCAAATTTATAGGGAAAAATTAAAAAATCTTAAAACGCTAAAATCTCCGAAACTAAAAGAGATAGACGATTTTTGTCAACGGGAATCGATTCAGCGTGTTTTTCTCCATAAGTATGCATAGTTTTATCCAGATCAAAGCAAATTTATAGGGAAAAATTAAAAAATCTTAAAACGCTTATATCTCCGAAACTAAAAGAGATAGACGATTTTTGTCAACGGGAATCGATTCAGCGTGTTTTTCTCCATAAGTATGCATAGTTTTATCCAGATCAAAGCAAATTTATAGGGAAAAATTAAAAAATCTTAAAACGCTTATATCTCCGAAACTAAAAGAGATAGACGATTTTTGTCAACGGGAATCGATTCAGCGTGTTTTTCTCCATAAGTATGCATAGTTTTATCCAGATCAAAGCAAATTTATAGGGAAAAATTAAAAAATCTTAAAACGCTAAAATCTCCGAAACTAAAAGAGATAGACGATTTTTGTCAACGGGAATCGATTCAGCGTGTTTTTCTCCATAAGTATGCATAGTTTTATCCAGATCAAAGCAAATTTATAGGGAAAAATTAAAAAATCTTAAAACGCTAAAATCTCCGAAACTAAAAGAGATAGACGATTTTTGTCAACGGGAATCGATTCAGCGTGTTTTTCTCCATAAGTATGCATAGTTTTATCCAGATCAAAGCAAATTTATAGGGAAAAATTAAAAAATCTTAAAACGCTTATATCTCCGAAACTAAAAGAGATAGACGATTTTTGTCAACGGGAATCGATTCAGCGTGTTTTTCTCCATAAGTATGCATAGTTTTATCCAGATCAAAGCAAATTTATAGGGAAAAATTAAAAAATCTTAAAACGCTTAAATCTCCGAAACTAAAAGAGATAGACGATTTTTGTCAACGGGAATCGATTCAGCGTGTTTTTCTCCATAAGTATGCATAGTTTTATCCAGATCAAAGCAAATTTATAGGGAAAAATTAAAAAATCTTAAAACGCTTAAATCTCCGAAACTAAAAGAGATAGACGATTTTTGTCAACGGGAATCGATTCAGCGTGTTTTTCTCCATAAGTATGCATAGTTTTATCCAGATCAAAGCAAATTTATAGGGAAAAATTAAAAAATCTTAAAACGCTAAAATCTCCGAAACTAAAAGAGATAGACGATTTTTGTCAACGGGAATCGATTCAGCGTGTTTTTCTCCATAAGTATGCATAGTTTTATCCAGATCAAAGCAAATTTATAGGGAAAAATTAAAAAATCTTAAAACGCTTATATCTCCGAAACTAAAAGAGATAGACGATTTTTGTCAACGGGAATCGATTCAGCGTGTTTTTCTCCATAAGTATGCATAGTTTTATCCAGATCAAAGCAAATTTATAGGGAAAAATTAAAAAATCTTAAAACGCTTATATCTCCGAAACTAAAAGAGATAGACGATTTTTGTCAACGGGAATCGATTCAGCGTGTTTTTCTCCATAAGTATGCATAGTTTTATCCAGATCAAAGCAAATTTATAGGGAAAAATTAAAAAATCTTAAAACGCTTAAATCTCCGAAACTAAAAGAGATAGACGATTTTTGTCAACGGGAATCGATTCAGCGTGTTTTTCTCCATAAGTATGCATAGTTTTATCCAGATCAAAGCAAATTTATAGGGAAAAATTAAAAAATCTTAAAACGCTAAAATCTCCGAAACTAAAAGAGATAGACGATTTTTGTCAACGGGAATCGATTCAGCGTGTTTTTCTCCATAAGTATGCATAGTTTTATCCAGATCAAAGCAAATTTATAGGGAAAAATTAAAAAATCTTAAAACGCTTATATCTCCGAAACTAAAAGAGATAGACGATTTTTGTCAACGGGAATCGATTCAGCGTGTTTTTCTCCATAAGTATGCATAGTTTTATCCAGATCAAAGCAAATTTATAGGGAAAAATTAAAAAATCTTAAAACGCTTATATCTCCGAAACTAAAAGAGATAGACGATTTTTGTCAACGGGAATCGATTCAGCGTGTTTTTCTCCATAAGTATGCATAGTTTTATCCAGATCAAAGCAAATTTATAGGGAAAAATTAAAAAATCTTAAAACGCTAAAATCTCCGAAACTAAAAGAGATAGACGATTTTTGTCAACGGGAATCGATTCAGCGTGTTTTTCTCCATAAGTATGCATAGTTTTATCCAGATCAAAGCAAATTTATAGGGAAAAATTAAAAAATCTTAAAACGCTAAAATCTCCGAAACTAAAAGAGATAGACGATTTTTGTCAACGGGAATCGATTCAGCGTGTTTTTCTCCATAAGTATGCATAGTTTTATCCAGATCAAAGCAAATTTATAGGGAAAAATTAAAAAATCTTAAAACGCTAAAATCTCCGAAACTAAAAGAGATAGACGATTTTTGTCAACGGGAATCGATTCAGCGTGTTTTTCTCCATAAGTATGCATAGTTTTATCCAGATCAAAGCAAATTTATAGGGAAAAATTAAAAAATCTTAAAACGCTAATATCTCCGAAACTAAAAGAGATAGACGATTTTTGTCAACGGGAATCGATTCAGCGTGTTTTTCTCCATAAGTATGCATAGTTTTATCCAGATCAAAGCAAATTTATAGGGAAAAATTAAAAAATCTTAAAACGCTTATATCTCCGAAACTAAAAGAGATAGACGATTTTTGTCAACGGGAATCGATTCAGCGTGTTTTTCTCCATAAGTATGCATAGTTTTATCCAGATCAAAGCAAATTTATAGGGAAAAATTAAAAAATCTTAAAACGCTAAAATCTCCGAAACTAAAAGAGATAGACGATTTTTGTCAACGGGAATCGATTCAGCGTGTTTTTCTCCATAAGTATGCATAGTTTTATCCAGATCAAAGCAAATTTATAGGGAAAAATTAAAAAATCTTAAAACGCTTATATCTCCGAAACTAAAAGAGATAGACGATTTTTGTCAACGGGAATCGATTCAGCGTGTTTTTCTCCATAAGTATGCATAGTTTTATCCAGATCAAAGCAAATTTATAGGGAAAAATTAAAAAATCTTAAAACGCTAAAATCTCCGAAACTAAAAGAGATAGACGATTTTTGTCAACGGGAATCGATTCAGCGTGTTTTTCTCCATAAGTATGCATAGTTTTATCCAGATCAAAGCAAATTTATAGGGAAAAATTAAAAAATCTTAAAACGCTTAAATCTCCGAAACTAAAAGAGATAGACGATTTTTGTCAACGGGAATCGATTCAGCGTGTTTTTCTCCATAAGTATGCATAGTTTTATCCAGATCAAAGCAAATTTATAGGGAAAAATTAAAAAATCTTAAAACGCTTATATCTCCGAAACTAAAAGAGATAGACGATTTTTGTCAACGGGAATCGATTCAGCGTGTTTTTCTCCATAAGTATGCATAGTTTTATCCAGATCAAAGCAAATTTATAGGGAAAAATTAAAAAATCTTAAAACGCTTAAATCTCCGAAACTAAAAGAGATAGACGATTTTTGTCAACGGGAATCGATTCAGCGTGTTTTTCTCCATAAGTATGCATAGTTTTATCCAGATCAAAGCAAATTTATAGGGAAAAATTAAAAAATCTTAAAACGCTTATATCTCCGAAACTAAAAGAGATAGACGATTTTTGTCAACGGGAATCGATTCAGCGTGTTTTTCTCCATAAGTATGCATAGTTTTATCCAGATCAAAGCAAATTTATAGGGAAAAATTAAAAAATCTTAAAACGCTTAAATCTCCGAAACTAAAAGAGATAGACGATTTTTGTCAACGGGAATCGATTCAGCGTGTTTTTCTCCATAAGTATGCATAGTTTTATCCAGATCAAAGCAAATTTATAGGGTAAAATTAAAAAATCTTAAAACGCTAAAATCTCCGAAACTAAAAGAGATAGACGATTTTTGTCAACGGGAATCGATTCAGCGTGTTTTTCTCCATAAGTATGCATAGTTTTATCCAGATCAAAGCAAATTTATAGGGAAAAATTAAAAAATCTTAAAACGCTTATATCTCCGAAACTAAAAGAGATAGACGATTTTTGTCAACGGGAATCGATTCAGCGTGTTTTTCTCCATAAGTATGCATAGTTTTATCCAGATCAAAGCAAATTTATAGGGAAAAATTAAAAAATCTTAAAACGCTTATATCTCCGAAACTAAAAGAGATAGACGATTTTTGTCAACGGGAATCGATTCAGCGTGTTTTTCTCCATAAGTATGCATAGTTTTATCCAGATCAAAGCAAATTTATAGGGAAAAATTAAAAAATCTTAAAACGCTTATATCTCCGAAACTAAAAGAGATAGACGATTTTTGTCAACGGGAATCGATTCAGCGTGTTTTTCTCCATAAGTATGCATAGTTTTATCCAGATCAAAGCAAATTTATAGGGAAAAATTAAAAAATCTTAAAACGCTAAAATCTCCGAAACTAAAAGAGATAGACGATTTTTGTCAACGGGAATCGATTCAGCGTGTTTTTCTCCATAAGTATGCATAGTTTTATCCAGATCAAAGCAAATTTATAGGGAAAAATTAAAAAATCTTAAAACGCTTAAATCTCCGAAACTAAAAGAGATAGACGATTTTTGTCAACGGGAATCGATTCAGCGTGTTTTTCTCCATAAGTATGCATAGTTTTATCCAGATCAAAGCAAATTTATAGGGAAAAATTAAAAAATCTTAAAACGCTTATATCTCCGAAACTAAAAGAGATAGACGATTTTGTCAACGGGAATCGATTCAGCGTGTTTTTCTCCATAAGTATGCATAGTTTTATCCAGATCAAAGCAAATTTATAGGGAAAAATTAAAAAATCTTAAAACGCTTATATCTCCGAAACTAAAAGAGATAGACGATTTTTGTCAACGGGAATCGATTCAGCGTGTTTTTCTCCATAAGTATGCATAGTTTTATCCAGATCAAAGCAAATTTATAGGGAAAAATTAAAAAATCTTAAAACGCTTATATCTCCGAAACTAAAAGAGATAGACGATTTTTGTCAACGGGAATCGATTCAGCGTGTTTTTCTCCATAAGTATGCATAGTTTTATCCAGATCAAAGCAAATTTATAGGGAAAAATTAAAAAATCTTAAAACGCTTATATCTCCGAAACTAAAAGAGATAGACGATTTTTGTCAACGGGAATCGATTCAGCGTGTTTTTCTCCATAAGTATGCATAGTTTTATCCAGATCAAAGCAAATTTATAGGGAAAAATTAAAAAATCTTAAAACGCTAAAATCTCCGAAACTAAAAGAGATAGACGATTTTTGTCAACGGGAATCGATTCAGCGTGTTTTTCTCCATAAGTATGCATAGTTTTATCCAGATCAAAGCAAATTTATAGGGAAAAATTAAAAAATCTTAAAACGCTTAAATCTCCGAAACTAAAAGAGATAGACGATTTTTGTCAACGGGAATCGATTCAGCGTGTTTTTCTCCATAAGTATGCATAGTTTTATCCAGATCAAAGCAAATTTATAGGGAAAAATTAAAAAATCTTAAAACGCTTAAATCTCCGAAACTAAAAGAGATAGACGATTTTTGTCAACGGGAATCGATTCAGCGTGTTTTTCTCCATAAGTATGCATAGTTTTATCCAGATCAAAGCAAATTTATAGGGAAAAATTAAAAAATCTTAAAACGCTTATATCTCCGAAACTAAAAGAGATAGACGATTTTTGTCAACGGGAATCGATTCAGCGTGTTTTTCTCCATAAGTATGCATAGTTTTATCCAGATCAAAGCAAATTTATAGGGAAAAATTAAAAAATCTTAAAACGCTTAAATCTCCGAAACTAAAAGAGATAGACGATTTTTGTCAACGGGAATCGATTCAGCGTGTTTTTCTCCATAAGTATGCATAGTTTTATCCAGATCAAAGCAAATTTATAGGGAAAAATTAAAAAATCTTAAAACGCTAAAATCTCCGAAACTAAAAGAGATAGACGATTTTTGTCAACGGGAATCGATTCAGCGTGTTTTTCTCCATAAGTATGCATAGTTTTATCCAGATCAAAGCAAATTTATAGGGAAAAATTAAAAAATCTTAAAACGCTTATATCTCCGAAACTAAAAGAGATAGACGATTTTTGTCAACGGGAATCGATTCAGCGTGTTTTTCTCCATAAGTATGCATAGTTTTATCCAGATCAAAGCAAATTTATAGGGAAAAATTAAAAAATCTTAAAACGCTTAAATCTCCGAAACTAAAAGAGATAGACGATTTTTGTCAACGGGAATCGATTCAGCGTGTTTTTCTCCATAAGTATGCATAGTTTTATCCAGATCAAAGCAAATTTATAGGGAAAAATTAAAAAATCTTAAAACGCTTAAATCTCCGAAACTAAAAGAGATAGACGATTTTTGTCAACGGGAATCGATTCAGCGTGTTTTTCTCCATAAGTATGCATAGTTTTATCCAGATCAAAGCAAATTTATAGGGAAAAATTAAAAAATCTTAAAACGCTAAAATCTCCGAAACTAAAAGAGATAGACGATTTTTGTCAACGGGAATCGATTCAGCGTGTTTTTCTCCATAAGTATGCATAGTTTTATCCAGATCAAAGCAAATTTATAGGGAAAAATTAAAAAATCTTAAAACGCTTATATCTCCGAAACTAAAAGAGATAGACGATTTTTGTCAACGGGAATCGATTCAGCGTGTTTTTCTCCATAAGTATGCATAGTTTTATCCAGATCAAAGCAAATTTATAGGGAAAAATTAAAAAATCTTAAAACGCTAAAATCTCCGAAACTAAAAGAGATAGACGATTTTTGTCAACGGGAATCGATTCAGCGTGTTTTTCTCCATAAGTATGCATAGTTTTATCCAGATCAAAGCAAATTTATAGGGAAAAATTAAAAAATCTTAAAACGCTTATATCTCCGAAACTAAAAGAGATAGACGATTTTTGTCAACGGGAATCGATTCAGCGTGTTTTTCTCCATAAGTATGCATAGTTTTATCCAGATCAAAGCAAATTTATAGGGAAAAATTAAAAAATCTTAAAACGCTTATATCTCCGAAACTAAAAGAGATAGACGATTTTTGTCAACGGGAATCGATTCAGCGTGTTTTTCTCCATAAGTATGCATAGTTTTATCCAGATCAAAGCAAATTTATAGGGAAAAATTAAAAAATCTTAAAACGCTAAAATCTCCGAAACTAAAAGAGATAGACGATTTTTGTCAACGGGAATCGATTCAGCGTGTTTTTCTCCATAAGTATGCATAGTTTTATCCAGATCAAAGCAAATTTATAGGGAAAAATTAAAAAATCTTAAAACGCTTATATCTCCGAAACTAAAAGAGATAGACGATTTTTGTCAACGGGAATCGATTCAGCGTGTTTTTCTCCATAAGTATGCATAGTTTTATCCAGATCAAAGCAAATTTATAGGGAAAAATTAAAAAATCTTAAAACGCTTAAATCTCCGAAACTAAAAGAGATAGACGATTTTTGTCAACGGGAATCGATTCAGCGTGTTTTTCTCCATAAGTATGCATAGTTTTATCCAGATCAAAGCAAATTTATAGGGAAAAATTAAAAAATCTTAAAACGCTAAAATCTCCGAAACTAAAAGAGATAGACGATTTTTGTCAACGGGAATCGATTCAGCGTGTTTTTCTCCATAAGTATGCATAGTTTTATCCAGATCAAAGCAAATTTATAGGGAAAAATTAAAAAATCTTAAAACGCTAAAATCTCCGAAACTAAAAGAGATAGACGATTTTTGTCAACGGGAATCGATTCAGCGTGTTTTTCTCCATAAGTATGCATAGTTTTATCCAGATCAAAGCAAATTTATAGGGAAAAATTAAAAAATCTTAAAACGCTAAAATCTCCGAAACTAAAAGAGATAGACGATTTTTGTCAACGGGAATCGATTCAGCGTGTTTTTCTCCATAAGTATGCATAGTTTTATCCAGATCAAAGCAAATTTATAGGGAAAAATTAAAAAATCTTAAAACGCTTATATCTCCGAAACTAAAAGAGATAGACGATTTTTGTCAACGGGAATCGATTCAGCGTGTTTTTCTCCATAAGTATGCATAGTTTTATCCAGATCAAAGCAAATTTATAGGGAAAAATTAAAAAATCTTAAAACGCTAAAATCTCCGAAACTAAAAGAGATAGACGATTTTTGTCAACGGGAATCGATTCAGCGTGTTTTTCTCCATAAGTATGCATAGTTTTATCCAGATCAAAGCAAATTTATAGGGTAAAATTAAAAAATCTTAAAACGCTAATATCTCCGAAACTAAAAGAGATAGACGATTTTTGTCAACGGGAATCGATTCAGCGTGTTTTTCTCCATAAGTATGCATAGTTTTATCCAGATCAAAGCAAATTTATAGGGAAAAATTAAAAAATCTTAAAACGCTTATATCTCCGAAACTAAAAGAGATAGACGATTTTTGTCAACGGGAATCGATTCAGCGTGTTTTTCTCCATAAGTATGCATAGTTTTATCCAGATCAAAGCGAATTTATAGGGAAAAATTAAAAAATCTTAAAACGCTAAAATCTCCGAAACTAAAAGAGATAGACGATTTTTGTCAACGGGAATCGATTCAGCGTGTTTTTCTCCATAAGTATGCATAGTTTTATCCAGATCAAAGCAAATTTATAGGGAAAAATTAAAAAATCTTAAAACGCTTATATCTCCGAAACTAAAAGAGATAGACGATTTTTGTCAACGGGAATCGATTCAGCGTGTTTTTCTCCATAAGTATGCATAGTTTTATCCAGATCAAAGCAAATTTATAGGGAAAAATTAAAAAATCTTAAAACGCTTATATCTCCGAAACTAAAAGAGATAGACGATTTTTGTCAACGGGAATCGATTCAGCGTGTTTTTCTCCATAAGTATGCATAGTTTTATCCAGATCAAAGCAAATTTATAGGGAAAAATTAAAAAATCTTAAAACGCTTAAATCTCCGAAACTAAAAGAGATAGACGATTTTTGTCAACGGGAATCGATTCAGCGTGTTTTTCTCCATAAGTATGCATAGTTTTATCCAGATCAAAGCAAATTTATAGGGAAAAATTAAAAAATCTTAAAACGCTTATATCTCCGAAACTAAAAGAGATAGACGATTTTTGTCAACGGGAATCGATTCAGCGTGTTTTTCTCCATAAGTATGCATAGTTTTATCCAGATCAAAGCAAATTTATAGGGAAAAATTAAAAAATCTTAAAACGCTAAAATCTCCGAAACTAAAAGAGATAGACGATTTTTGTCAACGGGAATCGATTCAGCGTGTTTTTCTCCATAAGTATGCATAGTTTTATCCAGATCAAAGCAAATTTATAGGGAAAAATTAAAAAATCTTAAAACGCTTAAATCTCCGAAACTAAAAGAGATAGACGATTTTTGTCAACGGGAATCGATTCAGCGTGTTTTTCTCCATAAGTATGCATAGTTTTATCCAGATCAAAGCAAATTTATAGGGAAAAATTAAAAAATCTTAAAACGCTTAAATCTCCGAAACTAAAAGAGATAGACGATTTTTGTCAACGGGAATCGATTCAGCGTGTTTTTCTCCATAAGTATGCATAGTTTTATCCAGATCAAAGCAAATTTATAGGGAAAAATTAAAAAATCTTAAAACGCTTATATCTCCGAAACTAAAAGAGATAGACGATTTTTGTCAACGGGAATCGATTCAGCGTGTTTTTCTCCATAAGTATGCATAGTTTTATCCAGATCAAAGCAAATTTATAGGGAAAAATTAAAAAATCTTAAAACGCTAAAATCTCCGAAACTAAAAGAGATAGACGATTTTTGTCAACGGGAATCGATTCAGCGTGTTTTTCTCCATAAGTATGCATAGTTTTATCCAGATCAAAGCAAATTTATAGGGAAAAATTAAAAAATCTTAAAACGCTTATATCTCCGAAACTAAAAGAGATAGACGATTTTTGTCAACGGGAATCGATTCAGCGTGTTTTTCTCCATAAGTATGCATAGTTTTATCCAGATCAAAGCAAATTTATAGGGAAAAATTAAAAAATCTTAAAACGCTAAAATCTCCGAAACTAAAAGAGATAGACGATTTTTGTCAACGGGAATCGATTCAGCGTGTTTTTCTCCATAAGTATGCATAGTTTTATCCAGATCAAAGCAAATTTATAGGGAAAAATTAAAAAATCTTAAAACGCTTATATCTCCGAAACTAAAAGAGATAGACGATTTTTGTCAACGGGAATCGATTCAGCGTGTTTTTCTCCATAAGTATGCATAGTTTTATCCAGATCAAAGCAAATTTATAGGGAAAAATTAAAAAATCTTAAAACGCTAAAATCTCCGAAACTAAAAGAGATAGACGATTTTTGTCAACGGGAATCGATTCAGCGTGTTTTTCTCCATAAGTATGCATAGTTTTATCCAGATCAAAGCAAATTTATAGGGAAAAATTAAAAAATCTTAAAACGCTTATATCTCCGAAACTAAAAGAGATAGACGATTTTTGTCAACGGGAATCGATTCAGCGTGTTTTTCTCCATAAGTATGCATAGTTTTATCCAGATCAAAGCAAATTTATAGGGAAAATTAAAAATCTTAAAACGCTTATATCTTGTCAACGGGAATCGATTCAGCGTGTTTTTCTCCATAAGTATGCATAGTTTTATCCAGATCAAAGCAAATTTATAGGGAAAAATTAAAAAATCTTAAAACGCTTATATCTCCGAAACTAAAAGAGATAGACGATTTTTGTCAACGGGAATCGATTCAGCGTGTTTTTCTCCATAAGTATGCATAGTTTTATCCAGATCAAAGCAAATTTATAGGGAAAAATTAAAAAATCTTAAAACGCTTAAATCTCCGAAACTAAAAGAGATAGACGATTTTTGTCAACGGGAATCGATTCAGCGTGTTTTTCTCCATAAGTATGCATAGTTTTATCCAGATCAAAGCAAATTTATAGGGAAAAATTAAAAAATCTTAAAACGCTAAAATCTCCGAAACTAAAAGAGATAGACGATTTTTGTCAACGGGAATCGATTCAGCGTGTTTTTCTCCATAAGTATGCATAGTTTTATCCAGATCAAAGCAAATTTATAGGGAAAAATTAAAAAATCTTAAAACGCTTATATCTCCGAAACTAAAAGAGATAGACGATTTTTGTCAACGGGAATCGATTCAGCGTGTTTTTCTCCATAAGTATGCATAGTTTTATCCAGATCAAAGCAAATTTATAGGGAAAAATTAAAAAATCTTAAAACGCTTATATCTCCGAAACTAAAAGAGATAGACGATTTTTGTCAACGGGAATCGATTCAGCGTGTTTTTCTCCATAAGTATGCATAGTTTTATCCAGATCAAAGCAAATTTATAGGGAAAAATTAAAAAATCTTAAAACGCTTATATCTCCGAAACTAAAAGAGATAGACGATTTTTGTCAACGGGAATCGATTCAGCGTGTTTTTCTCCATAAGTATGCATAGTTTTATCCAGATCAAAGCAAATTTATAGGGAAAAATTAAAAAATCTTAAAACGCTAAAATCTCCGAAACTAAAAGAGATAGACGATTTTTGTCAACGGGAATCGATTCAGCGTGTTTTTCTCCATAAGTATGCATAGTTTTATCCAGATCAAAGCAAATTTATAGGGAAAAATTAAAAAATCTTAAAACGCTAAAATCTCCGAAACTAAAAGAGATAGACGATTTTTGTCAACGGGAATCGATTCAGCGTGTTTTTCTCCATAAGTATGCATAGTTTTATCCAGATCAAAGCAAATTTATAGGGAAAAATTAAAAAATCTTAAAACGCTTATATCTCCGAAACTAAAAGAGATAGACGATTTTTGTCAACGGGAATCGATTCAGCGTGTTTTTCTCCATAAGTATGCATAGTTTTATCCAGATCAAAGCAAATTTATAGGGAAAAATTAAAAAATCTTAAAACGCTAAAATCTCCGAAACTAAAAGAGATAGACGATTTTTGTCAACGGGAATCGATTCAGCGTGTTTTTCTCCATAAGTATGCATAGTTTTATCCAGATCAAAGCAAATTTATAGGGAAAAATTAAAAAATCTTAAAACGCTAATATCTCCGAAACTAAAAGAGATAGACGATTTTTGTCAACGGGAATCGATTCAGCGTGTTTTTCTCCATAAGTATGCATAGTTTTATCCAGATCAAAGCAAATTTATAGGGAAAAATTAAAAAATCTTAAAACGCTTATATCTCCGAAACTAAAAGAGATAGACGATTTTTGTCAACGGGAATCGATTCAGCGTGTTTTTCTCCATAAGTATGCATAGTTTTATCCAGATCAAAGCAAATTTATAGGGAAAAATTAAAAAATCTTAAAACGCTTATATCTCCGAAACTAAAAGAGATAGACGATTTTTGTCAACGGGAATCGATTCAGCGTGTTTTTCTCCATAAGTATGCATAGTTTTATCCAGATCAAAGCAAATTTATAGGGAAAAATTAAAAAATCTTAAAACGCTTATATCTCCGAAACTAAAAGAGATAGACGATTTTTGTCAACGGGAATCGATTCAGCGTGTTTTTCTCCATAAGTATGCATAGTTTTATCCAGATCAAAGCAAATTTATAGGGAAAAATTAAAAAATCTTAAAACGCTTATATCTCCGAAACTAAAAGAGATAGACGATTTTTGTCAACGGGAATCGATTCAGCGTGTTTTTCTCCATAAGTATGCATAGTTTTATCCAGATCAAAGCAAATTTATAGGGAAAAATTAAAAAATCTTAAAACGCTAAAATCTCCGAAACTAAAAGAGATAGACGATTTTTGTCAACGGGAATCGATTCAGCGTGTTTTTCTCCATAAGTATGCATAGTTTTATCCAGATCAAAGCAAATTTATAGGGAAAAATTAAAAAATCTTAAAACGCTAAAATCTCCGAAACTAAAAGAGATAGACGATTTTTGTCAACGGGAATCGATTCAGCGTGTTTTTCTCCATAAGTATGCATAGTTTTATCCAGATCAAAGCAAATTTATAGGGAAAAATTAAAAAATCTTAAAACGCTAAAATCTCCGAAACTAAAAGAGATAGACGATTTTTGTCAACGGGAATCGATTCAGCGTGTTTTTCTCCATAAGTATGCATAGTTTTATCCAGATCAAAGCAAATTTATAGGGAAAAATTAAAAAATCTTAAAACGCTAAAATCTCCGAAACTAAAAGAGATAGACGATTTTTGTCAACGGGAATCGATTCAGCGTGTTTTTCTCCATAAGTATGCATAGTTTTATCCAGATCAAAGCAAATTTATAGGGAAAAATTAAAAAATCTTAAAACGCTAATATCTCCGAAACTAAAAGAGATAGACGATTTTTGTCAACGGGAATCGATTCAGCGTGTTTTTCTCCATAAGTATGCATAGTTTTATCCAGATCAAAGCAAATTTATAGGGAAAAATTAAAAAATCTTAAAACGCTTATATCTCCGAAACTAAAAGAGATAGACGATTTTTGTCAACGGGAATCGATTCAGCGTGTTTTTCTCCATAAGTATGCATAGTTTTATCCAGATCAAAGCAAATTTATAGGGAAAAATTAAAAAATCTTAAAACGCTTATATCTCCGAAACTAAAAGAGATAGACGATTTTTGTCAACGGGAATCGATTCAGCGTGTTTTTCTCCATAAGTATGCATAGTTTTATCCAGATCAAAGCAAATTTATAGGGAAAAATTAAAAAATCTTAAAACGCTTATATCTCCGAAACTAAAAGAGATAGACGATTTTTGTCAACGGGAATCGATTCAGCGTGTTTTTCTCCATAAGTATGCATAGTTTTATCCAGATCAAAGCAAATTTATAGGGAAAAATTAAAAAATCTTAAAACGCTTATATCTCCGAAACTAAAAGAGATAGACGATTTTTGTCAACGGGAATCGATTCAGCGTGTTTTTCTCCATAAGTATGCATAGTTTTATCCAGATCAAAGCAAATTTATAGGAAAAATTAAAAAATCTTAAACGCTTATATCTCCGAAACTAAAAGAGATAGACGATTTTTGTCAACGGGAATCGATTCAGCGTGTTTTTCTCCATAAGTATGCATAGTTTTATCCAGATCAAAGCAAATTTATAGGGAAAAATTAAAAAATCTTAAAACGCTTATATCTCCGAAACTAAAAGAGATAGACGATTTTTGTCAACGGGAATCGATTCAGCGTGTTTTTCTCCATAAGTATGCATAGTTTTATCCAGATCAAAGCAAATTTATAGGGAAAAATTAAAAAATCTTAAAACGCTTATATCTCCGAAACTAAAAGAGATAGACGATTTTTGTCAACGGGAATCGATTCAGCGTGTTTTTCTCCATAAGTATGCATAGTTTTATCCAGATCAAAGCAAATTTATAGGGAAAAATTAAAAAATCTTAAAACGCTTATATCTCCGAAACTAAAAGAGATAGACGATTTTTGTCAACGGGAATCGATTCAGCGTGTTTTTCTCCATAAGTATGCATAGTTTTATCCAGATCAAAGCAAATTTATAGGGAAAAATTAAAAAATCTTAAAACGCTAAAATCTCCGAAACTAAAAGAGATAGACGATTTTTGTCAACGGGAATCGATTCAGCGTGTTTTTCTCCATAAGTATGCATAGTTTTATCCAGATCAAAGCAAATTTATAGGGAAAAATTAAAAAATCTTAAAACGCTAAAATCTCCGAAACTAAAAGAGATAGACGATTTTTGTCAACGGGAATCGATTCAGCGTGTTTTTCTCCATAAGTATGCATAGTTTTATCCAGATCAAAGCAAATTTATAGGGAAAAATTAAAAAATCTTAAAACGCTTATATCTCCGAAACTAAAAGAGATAGACGATTTTTGTCAACGGGAATCGATTCAGCGTGTTTTTCTCCATAAGTATGCATAGTTTTATCCAGATCAAAGCAAATTTATAGGGAAAAATTAAAAAATCTTAAAACGCTTAAATCTCCGAAACTAAAAGAGATAGACGATTTTTGTCAACGGGAATCGATTCAGCGTGTTTTTCTCCATAAGTATGCATAGTTTTATCCAGATCAAAGCAAATTTATAGGGAAAAATTAAAAAATCTTAAAACGCTTATATCTCCGAAACTAAAAGAGATAGACGATTTTTGTCAACGGGAATCGATTCAGCGTGTTTTTCTCCATAAGTATGCATAGTTTTATCCAGATCAAAGCAAATTTATAGGGAAAAATTAAAAAATCTTAAAACGCTTATATCTCCGAAACTAAAAGAGATAGACGATTTTTGTCAACGGGAATCGATTCAGCGTGTTTTTCTCCATAAGTATGCATAGTTTTATCCAGATCAAAGCAAATTTATAGGGAAAAATTAAAAAATCTTAAAACGCTAAAATCTCCGAAACTAAAAGAGATAGACGATTTTTGTCAACGGGAATCGATTCAGCGTGTTTTTCTCCATAAGTATGCATAGTTTTATCCAGATCAAAGCAAATTTATAGGGAAAAATTAAAAAATCTTAAAACGCTAAAATCTCCGAAACTAAAAGAGATAGACGATTTTTGTCAACGGGAATCGATTCAGCGTGTTTTTCTCCATAAGTATGCATAGTTTTATCCAGATCAAAGCAAATTTATAGGTGTTAAAAAGTTGCAAGGGAATCGATCAGCTTTTTTCCCATAAGATCTTAAAACGCTAAAATCTCCGAAACTAAAAGAGATAGACGATTTTTGTCAACGGGAATCGATTCAGCGTGTTTTTCTCCATAAGTATGCATAGTTTTATCCAGATCAAAGCAAATTTATAGGGAAAAATTAAAAAATCTTAAAACGCTTATATCTCCGAAACTAAAAGAGATAGACGATTTTTGTCAACGGGAATCGATTCAGCGTGTTTTTCTCCATAAGTATGCATAGTTTTATCCAGATCAAAGCAAATTTATAGGGAAAAATTAAAAAATCTTAAAACGCTAAAATCTCCGAAACTAAAAGAGATAGACGATTTTTGTCAACGGGAATCGATTCAGCGTGTTTTTCTCCATAAGTATGCATAGTTTTATCCAGATCAAAGCAAATTTATAGGGAAAAATTAAAAAATCTTAAAACGCTAAAATCTCCGAAACTAAAAGAGATAGACGATTTTTGTCAACGGGAATCGATTCAGCGTGTTTTTCTCCATAAGTATGCATAGTTTTATCCAGATCAAAGCGAATTTATAGGGAAAAATTAAAAAATCTTAAAACGCTAAAATCTCCGAAACTAAAAGAGATAGACGATTTTTGTCAACGGGAATCGATTCAGCGTGTTTTTCTCCATAAGTATGCATAGTTTTATCCAGATCAAAGCAAATTTATAGGGAAAAATTAAAAAATCTTAAAACGCTTAAATCTCCGAAACTAAAAGAGATAGACGATTTTTGTCAACGGGAATCGATTCAGCGTGTTTTTCTCCATAAGTATGCATAGTTTTATCCAGATCAAAGCAAATTTATAGGGAAAAATTAAAAAATCTTAAAACGCTTATATCTCCGAAACTAAAAGAGATAGACGATTTTTGTCAACGGGAATCGATTCAGCGTGTTTTTCTCCATAAGTATGCATAGTTTTATCCAGATCAAAGCAAATTTATAGGGAAAAATTAAAAAATCTTAAAACGCTTATATCTCCGAAACTAAAAGAGATAGACGATTTTTGTCAACGGGAATCGATTCAGCGTGTTTTTCTCCATAAGTATGCATAGTTTTATCCAGATCAAAGCAAATTTATAGGGAAAAATTAAAAAATCTTAAAACGCTTATATCTCCGAAACTAAAAGAGATAGACGATTTTTGTCAACGGGAATCGATTCAGCGTGTTTTTCTCCATAAGTATGCATAGTTTTATCCAGATCAAAGCAAATTTATAGGGAAAAATTAAAAAATCTTAAAACGCTAAAATCTCCGAAACTAAAAGAGATAGACGATTTTTGTCAACGGGAATCGATTCAGCGTGTTTTTCTCCATAAGTATGCATAGTTTTATCCAGATCAAAGCAAATTTATAGGGAAAAATTAAAAAATCTTAAAACGCTAAAATCTCCGAAACTAAAAGAGATAGACGATTTTTGTCAACGGGAATCGATTCAGCGTGTTTTTCTCCATAAGTATGCATAGTTTTATCCAGATCAAAGCAAATTTATAGGGAAAAATTAAAAAATCTTAAAACGCTTATATCTCCGAAACTAAAAGAGATAGACGATTTTTGTCAACGGGAATCGATTCAGCGTGTTTTTCTCCATAAGTATGCATAGTTTTATCCAGATCAAAGCAAATTTATAGGGAAAAATTAAAAAATCTTAAAACGCTAAAATCTCCGAAACTAAAAGAGATAGACGATTTTTGTCAACGGGAATCGATTCAGCGTGTTTTTCTCCATAAGTATGCATAGTTTTATCCAGATCAAAGCGAATTTATAGGGAAAAATTAAAAAATCTTAAAACGCTAAAATCTCCGAAACTAAAAGAGATAGACGATTTTTGTCAACGGGAATCGATTCAGCGTGTTTTTCTCCATAAGTATGCATAGTTTTATCCAGATCAAAGCAAATTTATAGGGAAAAATTAAAAAATCTTAAAACGCTAAAATCTCCGAAACTAAAAGAGATAGACGATTTTTGTCAACGGGAATCGATTCAGCGTGTTTTTCTCCATAAGTATGCATAGTTTTATCCAGATCAAAGCAAATTTATAGGGAAAAATTAAAAAATCTTAAAACGCTTATATCTCCGAAACTAAAAGAGATAGACGATTTTTGTCAACGGGAATCGATTCAGCGTGTTTTTCTCCATAAGTATGCATAGTTTTATCCAGATCAAAGCAAATTTATAGGGAAAAATTAAAAAATCTTAAAACGCTAAAATCTCCGAAACTAAAAGAGATAGACGATTTTTGTCAACGGGAATCGATTCAGCGTGTTTTTCTCCATAAGTATGCATAGTTTTATCCAGATCAAAGCAAATTTATAGGGAAAAATTAAAAAATCTTAAAACGCTAAAATCTCCGAAACTAAAAGAGATAGACGATTTTTGTCAACGGGAATCGATTCAGCGTGTTTTTCTCCATAAGTATGCATAGTTTTATCCAGATCAAAGCAAATTTATAGGGAAAAATTAAAAAATCTTAAAACGCTTAAATCTCCGAAACTAAAAGAGATAGACGATTTTTGTCAACGGGAATCGATTCAGCGTGTTTTTCTCCATAAGTATGCATAGTTTTATCCAGATCAAAGCAAATTTATAGGGAAAAATTAAAAAATCTTAAAACGCTTATATCTCCGAAACTAAAAGAGATAGACGATTTTTGTCAACGGGAATCGATTCAGCGTGTTTTTCTCCATAAGTATGCATAGTTTTATCCAGATCAAAGCAAATTTATAGGGAAAAATTAAAAAATCTTAAAACGCTAAAATCTCCGAAACTAAAAGAGATAGACGATTTTTGTCAACGGGAATCGATTCAGCGTGTTTTTCTCCATAAGTATGCATAGTTTTATCCAGATCAAAGCAAATTTATAGGGAAAAATTAAAAAATCTTAAAACGCTAAAATCTCCGAAACTAAAAGAGATAGACGATTTTTGTCAACGGGAATCGATTCAGCGTGTTTTTCTCCATAAGTATGCATAGTTTTATCCAGATCAAAGCAAATTTATAGGGAAAAATTAAAAAATCTTAAAACGCTTATATCTCCGAAACTAAAAGAGATAGACGATTTTTGTCAACGGGAATCGATTCAGCGTGTTTTTCTCCATAAGTATGCATAGTTTTATCCAGATCAAAGCAAATTTATAGGGAAAAATTAAAAAATCTTAAAACGCTTATATCTCCGAAACTAAAAGAGATAGACGATTTTTGTCAACGGGAATCGATTCAGCGTGTTTTTCTCCATAAGTATGCATAGTTTTATCCAGATCAAAGCAAATTTATAGGGAAAAATTAAAAAATCTTAAAACGCTTATATCTCCGAAACTAAAAGAGATAGACGATTTTTGTCAACGGGAATCGATTCAGCGTGTTTTTCTCCATAAGTATGCATAGTTTTATCCAGATCAAAGCAAATTTATAGGGAAAAATTAAAAAATCTTAAAACGCTTATATCTCCGAAACTAAAAGAGATAGACGATTTTTGTCAACGGGAATCGATTCAGCGTGTTTTTCTCCATAAGTATGCATAGTTTTATCCAGATCAAAGCAAATTTATAGGGAAAAATTAAAAAATCTTAAAACGCTAAAATCTCCGAAACTAAAAGAGATAGACG
The DNA here is from genome assembly GCA_039654895.1 of Mongoloraphidia duomilia. NCBI lineage: Eukaryota > Metazoa > Arthropoda > Insecta > Raphidioptera > Raphidiidae > Mongoloraphidia > Mongoloraphidia duomilia. The sequence goes on from JBDIXK010000027.1 coordinate 25,924, forward strand.
ATTTTTGTCAACGGGAATCGATTCAGCGTGTTTTTCTCCATAAGTATGCATAGTTTTATCCAGATCAAAGCAAATTTATAGGGAAAAATTAAAAAATCTTAAAACGCTAAAATCTCCGAAACTAAAAGAGATAGACGATTTTTGTCAACGGGAATCGATTCAGCGTGTTTTTCTCCATAAGTATGCATAGTTTTATCCAGATCAAAGCGAATTTATAGGGAAAAATTAAAAAATCTTAAAACGCTAAAATCTCCGAAACTAAAAGAGATAGACGATTTTTGTCAACGGGAATCGATTCAGCGTGTTTTTCTCCATAAGTATGCATAGTTTTATCCAGATCAAAGCAAATTTATAGGGAAAAATTAAAAAATCTTAAAACGCTTAAATCTCCGAAACTAAAAGAGATAGACGATTTTTGTCAACGGGAATCGATTCAGCGTGTTTTTCTCCATAAGTATGCATAGTTTTATCCAGATCAAAGCAAATTTATAGGGAAAAATTAAAAAATCTTAAAACGCTTATATCTCCGAAACTAAAAGAGATAGACGATTTTTGTCAACGGGAATCGATTCAGCGTGTTTTTCTCCATAAGTATGCATAGTTTTATCCAGATCGAAGCAAATTTATAGGGAAAAATTAAAAAATCTTAAAACGCTTAAATCTCCGAAACTAAAAGAGATAGACGATTTTTGTCAACGGGAATCGATTCAGCGTGTTTTTCTCCATAAGTATGCATAGTTTTATCCAGATCAAAGCAAATTTATAGGGAAAAATTAAAAAATCTTAAAACGCTAAAATCTCCGAAACTAAAAGAGATAGACGATTTTTGTCAACGGGAATCGATTCAGCGTGTTTTTCTCCATAAGTATGCATAGTTTTATCCAGATCGAAGCAAATTTATAGGGAAAAATTAAAAAATCTTAAAACGCTAAAATCTCCGAAACTAAAAGAGATAGACGATTTTTGTCAACGGGAATCGATTCAGCGTGTTTTTCTCCATAAGTATGCATAGTTTTATCCAGATCAAAGCAAATTTATAGGGAAAAATTAAAAAATCTTAAAACGCTAAAATCTCCGAAACTAAAAGAGATAGACGATTTTTGTCAACGGGAATCGATTCAGCGTGTTTTTCTCCATAAGTATGCATAGTTTTATCCAGATCGAAGCAAATTTATAGGTTAAAATTAAAAAATCTTAAAACGCTAAAATCTCCGAAACTAAAAGAGATAGACGATTTTTGTCAACGGGAATCGATTCAGCGTGTTTTTCTCCATAAGTATGCATAGTTTTATCCAGATCAAAGCAAATTTATAGGGAAAAATTAAAAAATCTTAAAACGCTTATATCTCCGAAACTAAAAGAGATAGACGATTTTTGTCAACGGGAATCGATTCAGCGTGTTTTTCTCCATAAGTATGCATAGTTTTATCCAGATCAAAGCAAATTTATAGGGAAAAATTAAAAAATCTTAAAACGCTAAAATCTCCGAAACTAAAAGAGATAGACGATTTTTGTCAACGGGAATCGATTCAGCGTGTTTTTCTCCATAAGTATGCATAGTTTTATCCAGATCAAAGCAAATTTATAGGGAAAAATTAAAAAATCTTAAAACGCTAAAATCTCCGAAACTAAAAGAGATAGACGATTTTTGTCAACGGGAATCGATTCAGCGTGTTTTTCTCCATAAGTATGCATAGTTTTATCCAGATCAAAGCAAATTTATAGGGAAAAATTAAAAAATCTTAAAACGCTTATATCTCCGAAACTAAAAGAGATAGACGATTTTTGTCAACGGGAATCGATTCAGCGTGTTTTTCTCCATAAGTATGCATAGTTTTATCCAGATCGAAGCAAATTTATAGGGAAAAATTAAAAAATCTTAAAACGCTTAAATCTCCGAAACTAAAAGAGATAGACGATTTTTGTCAACGGGAATCGATTCAGCGTGTTTTTCTCCATAAGTATGCATAGTTTTATCCAGATCAAAGCGAATTTATAGGGAAAAATTAAAAAATCTTAAAACGCTAAAATCTCCGAAACTAAAAGAGATAGACGATTTTTGTCAACGGGAATCGATTCAGCGTGTTTTTCTCCATAAGTATGCATAGTTTTATCCAGATCAAAGCAAATTTATAGGGAAAAATTAAAAAATCTTAAAACGCTAAAATCTCCGAAACTAAAAGAGATAGACGATTTTTGTCAACGGGAATCGATTCAGCGTGTTTTTCTCCATAAGTATGCATAGTTTTATCCAGATCAAAGCAAATTTATAGGGAAAAATTAAAAAATCTTAAAACGCTTATATCTCCGAAACTAAAAGAGATAGACGATTTTTGTCAACGGGAATCGATTCAGCGTGTTTTTCTCCATAAGTATGCATAGTTTTATCCAGATCAAAGCAAATTTATAGGGAAAAATTAAAAAATCTTAAAACGCTAAAATCTCCGAAACTAAAAGAGATAGACGATTTTTGTCAACGGGAATCGATTCAGCGTGTTTTTCTCCATAAGTATGCATAGTTTTATCCAGATCAAAGCAAATTTATAGGGTAAAATTAAAAAATCTTAAAACGCTTATATCTCCGAAACTAAAAGAGATAGACGATTTTTGTCAACGGGAATCGATTCAGCGTGTTTTTCTCCATAAGTATGCATAGTTTTATCCAGATCAAAGCAAATTTATAGGGAAAAATTAAAAAATCTTAAAACGCTTATATCTCCGAAACTAAAAGAGATAGACGATTTTTGTCAACGGGAATCGATTCAGCGTGTTTTTCTCCATAAGTATGCATAGTTTTATCCAGATCAAAGCAAATTTATAGGGAAAAATTAAAAAATCTTAAAACGCTAAAATCTCCGAAACTAAAAGAGATAGACGATTTTTGTCAACGGGAATCGATTCAGCGTGTTTTTCTCCATAAGTATGCATAGTTTTATCCAGATCAAAGCAAATTTATAGGGAAAAATTAAAAAATCTTAAAACGCTAAAATCTCCGAAACTAAAAGAGATAGACGATTTTTGTCAACGGGAATCGATTCAGCGTGTTTTTCTCCATAAGTATGCATAGTTTTATCCAGATCAAAGCAAATTTATAGGGAAAAATTAAAAAATCTTAAAACGCTTATATCTCCGAAACTAAAAGAGATAGACGATTTTTGTCAACGGGAATCGATTCAGCGTGTTTTTCTCCATAAGTATGCATAGTTTTATCCAGATCAAAGCAAATTTATAGGGAAAAATTAAAAAATCTTAAAACGCTAAAATCTCCGAAACTAAAAGAGATAGACGATTTTTGTCAACGGGAATCGATTCAGCGTGTTTTTCTCCATAAGTATGCATAGTTTTATCCAGATCAAAGCAAATTTATAGGGAAAAATTAAAAAATCTTAAAACGCTTATATCTCCGAAACTAAAAGAGATAGACGATTTTTGTCAACGGGAATCGATTCAGCGTGTTTTTCTCCATAAGTATGCATAGTTTTATCCAGATCAAAGCAAATTTATAGGGAAAAATTAAAAAATCTTAAAACGCTAAAATCTCCGAAACTAAAAGAGATAGACGATTTTTGTCAACGGGAATCGATTCAGCGTGTTTTTCTCCATAAGTATGCATAGTTTTATCCAGATCAAAGCAAATTTATAGGGAAAAATTAAAAAATCTTAAAACGCTAAAATCTCCGAAACTAAAAGAGATAGACGATTTTTGTCAACGGGAATCGATTCAGCGTGTTTTTCTCCATAAGTATGCATAGTTTTATCCAGATCAAAGCAAATTTATAGGGAAAAATTAAAAAATCTTAAAACGCTTAAATCTCCGAAACTAAAAGAGATAGACGATTTTTGTCAACGGGAATCGATTCAGCGTGTTTTTCTCCATAAGTATGCATAGTTTTATCCAGATCAAAGCAAATTTATAGGGAAAAATTAAAAAATCTTAAAACGCTTATATCTCCGAAACTAAAAGAGATAGACGATTTTTGTCAACGGGAATCGATTCAGCGTGTTTTTCTCCATAAGTATGCATAGTTTTATCCAGATCAAAGCAAATTTATAGGGAAAAATTAAAAAATCTTAAAACGCTAAAATCTCCGAAACTAAAAGAGATAGACGATTTTTGTCAACGGGAATCGATTCAGCGTGTTTTTCTCCATAAGTATGCATAGTTTTATCCAGATCAAAGCAAATTTATAGGGAAAAATTAAAAAATCTTAAAACGCTTATATCTCCGAAACTAAAAGAGATAGACGATTTTTGTCAACGGGAATCGATTCAGCGTGTTTTTCTCCATAAGTATGCATAGTTTTATCCAGATCAAAGCAAATTTATAGGGAAAAATTAAAAAATCTTAAAACGCTTATATCTCCGAAACTAAAAGAGATAGACGATTTTTGTCAACGGGAATCGATTCAGCGTGTTTTTCTCCATAAGTATGCATAGTTTTATCCAGATCAAAGCAAATTTATAGGGAAAAATTAAAAAATCTTAAAACGCTTAAATCTCCGAAACTAAAAGAGATAGACGATTTTTGTCAACGGGAATCGATTCAGCGTGTTTTTCTCCATAAGTATGCATAGTTTTATCCAGATCAAAGCGAATTTATAGGGAAAAATTAAAAAATCTTAAAACGCTAAAATCTCCGAAACTAAAAGAGATAGACGATTTTTGTCAACGGGAATCGATTCAGCGTGTTTTTCTCCATAAGTATGCATAGTTTTATCCAGATCAAAGCAAATTTATAGGGAAAAATTAAAAAATCTTAAAACGCTTATATCTCCGAAACTAAAAGAGATAGACGATTTTTGTCAACGGGAATCGATTCAGCGTGTTTTTCTCCATAAGTATGCATAGTTTTATCCAGATCAAAGCAAATTTATAGGGAAAAATTAAAAAATCTTAAAACGCTTATATCTCCGAAACTAAAAGAGATAGACGATTTTTGTCAACGGGAATCGATTCAGCGTGTTTTTCTCCATAAGTATGCATAGTTTTATCCAGATCAAAGCAAATTTATAGGGAAAAATTAAAAAATCTTAAAACGCTTAAATCTTGAAACTAAAAGAGATAGACGATTTTTGTCAACGGGAATCGATTCAGCGTGTTTTTCTCCATAAGTATGCATAGTTTTATCCAGATCAAAGCAAATTTATAGGGAAAAATTAAAAAATCTTAAAACGCTTATATCTCCGAAACTAAAAGAGATAGACGATTTTTGTCAACGGGAATCGATTCAGCGTGTTTTTCTCCATAAGTATGCATAGTTTTATCCAGATCAAAGCAAATTTATAGGGAAAAATTAAAAAATCTTAAAACGCTAATATCTCCGAAACTAAAAGAGATAGACGATTTTTGTCAACGGGAATCGATTCAGCGTGTTTTTCTCCATAAGTATGCATAGTTTTATCCAGATCAAAGCAAATTTATAGGGAAAAATTAAAAAATCTTAAAACGCTTATATCTCCGAAACTAAAAGAGATAGACGATTTTTGTCAACGGGAATCGATTCAGCGTGTTTTTCTCCATAAGTATGCATAGTTTTATCCAGATCAAAGCAAATTTATAGGGAAAAATTAAAAAATCTTAAAACGCTAAAATCTCCGAAACTAAAAGAGATAGACGATTTTTGTCAACGGGAATCGATTCAGCGTGTTTTTCTCCATAAGTATGCATAGTTTTATCCAGATCAAAGCAAATTTATAGGGAAAAATTAAAAAATCTTAAAACGCTAAAATCTCCGAAACTAAAAGAGATAGACGATTTTTGTCAACGGGAATCGATTCAGCGTGTTTTTCTCCATAAGTATGCATAGTTTTATCCAGATCAAAGCAAATTTATAGGGAAAAATTAAAAAATCTTAAAACGCTTATATCTCCGAAACTAAAAGAGATAGACGATTTTTGTCAACGGGAATCGATTCAGCGTGTTTTTCTCCATAAGTATGCATAGTTTTATCCAGATCAAAGCAAATTTATAGGGAAAAATTAAAAAATCTTAAAACGCTTATATCTCCGAAACTAAAAGAGATAGACGATTTTTGTCAACGGGAATCGATTCAGCGTGTTTTTCTCCATAAGTATGCATAGTTTTATCCAGATCAAAGCAAATTTATAGGGAAAAATTAAAAAATCTTAAAACGCTTATATCTCCGAAACTAAAAGAGATAGACGATTTTTGTCAACGGGAATCGATTCAGCGTGTTTTTCTCCATAAGTATGCATAGTTTTATCCAGATCAAAGCAAATTTATAGGGAAAAATTAAAAAATCTTAAAACGCTTAAATCTCCGAAACTAAAAGAGATAGACGATTTTTGTCAACGGGAATCGATTCAGCGTGTTTTTCTCCATAAGTATGCATAGTTTTATCCAGATCAAAGCAAATTTATAGGGAAAAATTAAAAAATCTTAAAACGCTTATATCTCCGAAACTAAAAGAGATAGACGATTTTTGTCAACGGGAATCGATTCAGCGTGTTTTTCTCCATAAGTATGCATAGTTTTATCCAGATCAAAGCAAATTTATAGGGAAAAATTAAAAAATCTTAAAACGCTTATATCTCCGAAACTAAAAGAGATAGACGATTTTTGTCAACGGGAATCGATTCAGCGTGTTTTTCTCCATAAGTATGCATAGTTTTATCCAGATCAAAGCAAATTTATAGGGAAAAATTAAAAATTTTAAACCGCTAAAATCTCCGAACCAAAGAGATAGACGATTTTTGTCAACGGAATCGATTCAGCGTATTTTTCTCCATAAGTATGCATAGTTTTATCCAGATCAAAGCAAATTTATAGGGAAAAATTAAAAAATCTTAAAACGCTAAAATCTCCGAAACTAAAAGAGATAGACGATTTTTGTCAACGGGAATCGATTCAGCGTGTTTTTCTCCATAAGTATGCATAGTTTTATCCAGATCAAAGCAAATTTATAGGGAAAAATTAAAAAATTTAAAACGCTAAAATCTCCGAAACTAAAAGAGATAGACGATTTTTGTCAACGGGAATCGATTCAGCGTGTTTTTCTCCATAAGTATGCATAGTTTTATCCAGATCAAAGCAAATTTATAGGGAAAAATTAAAAAATCTTAAAACGCTTATATCTCCGAAACTAAAAGAGATAGACGATTTTTGTCAACGGGAATCGATTCAGCGTGTTTTTCTCCATAAGTATGCATAGTTTTATCCAGATCAAAGCAAATTTATAGGGAAAAATTAAAAAATCTTAAAACGCTTATATCTCCGAAACTAAAAGAGATAGACGATTTTTGTCAACGGGAATCGATTCAGCGTGTTTTTCTCCATAAGTATGCATAGTTTTATCCAGATCAAAGCAAATTTATAGGGAAAAATTAAAAAATCTTAAAACGCTTAAATCTCCGAAACTAAAAGAGATAGACGATTTTTGTCAACGGGAATCGATTCAGCGTGTTTTTCTCCATAAGTATGCATAGTTTTATCCAGATCAAAGCGAATTTATAGGGAAAAATTAAAAAATCTTAAAACGCTAAAATCTCCGAAACTAAAAGAGATAGACGATTTTTGTCAACGGGAATCGATTCAGCGTGTTTTTCTCCATAAGTATGCATAGTTTTATCCAGATCAAAGCAAATTTATAGGGAAAAATTAAAAAATCTTAAAACGCTAAAATCTCCGAAACTAAAAGAGATAGACGATTTTTGTCAACGGGAATCGATTCAGCGTGTTTTTCTCCATAAGTATGCATAGTTTTATCCAGATCAAAGCAAATTTATAGGGAAAAATTAAAAAATCTTAAAACGCTTATATCTCCGAAACTAAAAGAGATAGACGATTTTTGTCAACGGGAATCGATTCAGCGTGTTTTTCTCCATAAGTATGCATAGTTTTATCCAGATCAAAGCAAATTTATAGGGAAAAATTAAAAAATCTTAAAACGCTTATATCTCCGAAACTAAAAGAGATAGACGATTTTTGTCAACGGGAATCGATTCAGCGTGTTTTTCTCCATAAGTATGCATAGTTTTATCCAGATCAAAGCAAATTTATAGGGAAAAATTAAAAAATCTTAAAACGCTTATATCTCCGAAACTAAAAGAGATAGACGATTTTTGTCAACGGGAATCGATTCAGCGTGTTTTTCTCCATAAGTATGCATAGTTTTATCCAGATCAAAGCAAATTTATAGGGAAAAATTAAAAAATCTTAAAACGCTTATATCTCCGAAACTAAAAGAGATAGACGATTTTTGTCAACGGGAATCGATTCAGCGTGTTTTTCTCCATAAGTATGCATAGTTTTATCCAGATCAAAGCAAATTTATAGCGAAAAATTAAAAAATCTTAAAACGCTTATATCTCCGAAACTAAAAGAGATAGACGATTTTTGTCAACGGGAATCGATTCAGCGTGTTTTTCTCCATAAGTATGCATAGTTTTATCCAGATCAAAGCAAATTTATAGGTAAAAATTAAAAAATCTTAAAACGCTAAAATCTCCGAAACTAAAAGAGATAGACGATTTTTGTCAACGGGAATCGATTCAGCGTGTTTTTCTCCATAAGTATGCATAGTTTTATCCAGATCAAAGCAAATTTATAGGGAAAAATTAAAAAATCTTAAAACGCTTATATCTCCGAAACTAAAAGAGATAGACGATTTTTGTCAACGGGAATCGATTCAGCGTGTTTTTCTCCATAAGTATGCATAGTTTTATCCAGATCAAAGCAAATTTATAGGGAAAAATTAAAAAATCTTAAAACGCTTATATCTCCGAAACTAAAAGAGATAGACGATTTTTGTCAACGGGAATCGATTCAGCGTGTTTTTCTCCATAAGTATGCATAGTTTTATCCAGATCAAAGCAAATTTATAGGGAAAAATTAAAAAATCTTAAAACGCTTATATCTCCGAAACTAAAAGAGATAGACGATTTTGTCAACGGGAATCGATTCAGCGTGTTTTTCTCCATAAGTATGCATAGTTTTATCTAGATCAAAGCAAATTTATAGGGAAAAATTAAAAAATCTTAAAACGCTTATATCTCCGAAACTAAAAGAGATAGACGATTTTTGTCAACGGGAATCGATTCAGCGTGTTTTTCTCCATAAGTATGCATAGTTTTATCCAGATCAAAGCAAATTTATAGGGAAAAATTAAAAAATCTTAAAACGCTTATATCTCCGAAACTAAAAGAGATAGACGATTTTTGTCAACGGGAATCGATTCAGCGTGTTTTTCTCCATAAGTATGCATAGTTTTATCCAGATCAAAGCAAATTTATAGGGAAAAATTAAAAAATCTTAAAACGCTTATATCTCCGAAACTAAAAGAGATAGACGATTTTTGTCAACGGGAATCGATTCAGCGTGTTTTTCTCCATAAGTATGCATAGTTTTATCCAGATCAAAGCAAATTTATAGGGAAAAATTAAAAAATCTTAAAACGCTTATATCTCCGAAACTAAAAGAGATAGACGATTTTTGTCAACGGGAATCGATTCAGCGTGTTTTTCTCCATAAGTATGCATAGTTTTATCCAGATCAAAGCAAATTTATAGGGAAAAATTAAAAAATCTTAAAACGCTTATATCTCCGAAACTAAAAGAGATAGACGATTCATGCGTGTTTTTCTCCATAAGTATGCATAGTTTTATCCAGATCAAAGCAAATTTATAGGGAAAAATTAAAAAATCTTAAACCGCTTATATCTCCGAAACTAAAAGAGATAGACGATTTTTGTCAACGGGAATCGATTCAGCGTGTTTTTCTCCATAAGTATGCATAGTTTTATCCAGATCAAAGCAAATTTATAGGGAAAAATTAAAAAATCTTAAAACGCTTATATCTCCGAAACTAAAAGAGATAGACGATTTTTGTCAACGGGAATCGATTCAGCGTGTTTTTCTCCATAAGTATGCATAGTTTTATCCAGATCAAAGCAAATTTATAGGGAAAAATTAAAAAATCTTAAAACGCTTATATCTCCGAAACTAAAAGAGATAGACGATTTTTGTCAACGGGAATCGATTCAGCGTGTTTTTCTCCATAAGTATGCATAGTTTTATCCAGATCAAAGCAAATTTATAGGGAAAAATTAAAAAATCTTAAAACGCTTATATCTCCGAAACTAAAAGAAATAGACGATTTTTGTCAACGGGAATCGATTCAGCGTGTTTTTCTCCATAAGTATGCATAGTTTTATCCAGATCAAAGCAAATTTATAGGGAAAAATTAAAAATTTTGTCAACGGGAATCGATTCAGCGTGTTTTTCTCCATAAGTATGCATAGTTTTATCCAGATCAAAGCAAATTTATAGGTAAAAATTAAAAAATCTTAAAACGCTTATATCTCCGAAACTAAAAGAGATAGACGATTCAGCGTGTTTTTCTCCATAAGTATGGATAGTTTTATCTAGATCAAAGCAAATTTATAGGGAAAAATTAAAAAATCTTAAAACGCTTATATCTCCGAAACTAAAATAGATAGACGATTTTTGTCAACGGGAATCGATTCAGCGTGTTTTTCTCCATAAGTATGCATAGTTTTATCCAGATCAAAGCAAATTTAGAGGGAAAAATTAAAAAATCCTAAAACGCTAAAATCTCCTAAACTAAAAGAGATAGACGATTTTTGTCAACGGGAATTGATTCAGCGTGTTTTTCTCCATAAGTATGCATAGTTTTATCCAGATCAATGCAAATTTATAGGTAAAAATTAAAAATTTTGTCAACGGGAATCGATTCAGCGTGTTTTTCTCCATAAGTATGCATAGTTTTATCCAGATCAAAGCAAATTTATAGGGAAAAATTAAAAAATCTTAAAACGCTTATATCTCCGAAACTAAAAGAGATAGACGATTTTTGTCAACGGGAATCGATTCAGCGTGTTTTTCTCCATAAGTATGCATAGTTTTATCCAGATCAAAGCAAATTTATAGCGAAAAATTAAAAAATCTTAAAACGCTTATATCTCCGAAACTAAAAGAGTTAGACGATTTTTGTCAACGGGAATCGATTCAGCGTGTTTTTCTCCATAATTATGCACAGTTTTATCCAGATCAAAGCAAATTTATAGGTAAAAATTAAAAAATCTTAAAACGCTTATATCTCCGAAACTAAAAGAGATAGACGATTCAGCGTGTTTTTCTCCATAAGTATGGATAGTTTTATCTAGATCAAAGCAAATTTATAGGGAAAAATTAAAAAATCTTAAAACGCTTATATCTCCGAAACTAAAAGAGATAGACGATTTTTGTCAACGGGAATCGATTCAGCGTGTTTTTCTCCATAAGTATGCATAGTTTTATCCAGATCAAAGCAAATTTATAGGGAAAAAATAAAAAATCTTAAAACGCTTATATCTCCGAAACTAAAAGAGATAGACGATTTTTGTCAACGGAAATCGATTCAGCGTGTTTTTCTGCATAAGTATGCATAGTTTTATCCAGATCAAAGCTAATTTATAGGGAAAAATTAAAAAATCTTAAAACGCTTATATCTCCGAAACTAAAAGAGATAGACGATTCAGCGTGTTTTTTTCCATAAGTATGGATAGTTTTATCTAGATCAAAGCAAATTTGATAGGGAAAAATTAAAATATCTTAAAACGCTTATATCTCCGAAACTAAAAGAGATAGACGATTTTCGTCAACGGGAATCGATTCAGCGTGTTTTTCTCCATAAGTATGCATAGTTTTATCCAGATCAAAGCAAATTTATAGGTAAAAATTAAAAAATCTTAAAACGCTTATATCTCCGAAACTAAAAGAAATAGACGATTTTTGTCAACGGGAATCGATTCAGCGTGTTTTTCTCCATAAGTATGCATAGTTCTATCCAGATCAAAGCAAATTTATAGGGAAAAATTAAAAATTTTGTCAACGGGAATCGATTCAGCGTGTTTTTCTCCATAAGTATGCATAGTTTTATTCAGATCAAAGCAAATTTATAGGTAAAAATTAAAAAATCTTAAAACGCTTATATCTCCGAAACTAAAAGAGATAGACGATTCAGCGTGTTTTTCTCCATAAGTATGGATAGTTTTATCTAGATCAAAGCAAATTTATAGGGAAAAATTTAAAAATCTTAAAACGCTTATATCTCCGAAACTAAAAGATATAGACGATTTTTGTCAACGGGAATCGATTCAGCGTGTTTTTCTCCATAAGTATTCATAGTTTTATCCAGATCAAAGCAAATTTATAGGGAAAAATTAAAAAATTTTAAACGCTTATATCTCCGAAACTAAAAGAGATAGACGATTTTTGTCAACGGGAATCGATTCAGCGTGTTTTTCTCCATAAGTATGCATAGTTTTATCCAGATCAAAGAAAATTTATAAATAAAAATTAAAAAATCTTAAAACGCTTATATCTTCGAAACTAAAAGAGATAGACGATTCAGCGTGTTTTTCTCCATAAGTATAGATAGTTTTATCTAGATCAAAGCAAATTTAAAGGGAAAAATTAAAAAATCTTAAAACGCTTATATCTCCGAAACTAAAAGAGATAGACGATTTTTGTCAACGGGAATCGATTCAGCGTGTTTTTCTCCATAAGTAGGCATAGTTTTATCCAGATCAATGCAAATTTATAGGTAAAAATTAAAAATTTTGTCAACGGGAATCGATTCAGCGTGTTTTTCTCCATAAGTATGCATAGTTTTATCCAGATCAAAGCAAATTTATAGGGAAAAATTAAAAAATCTTAAAACGCTTATATCTCCGAAACTAAAAGAGATAGACGATTTTTGTCAACGGGAATCGATTCAGCGTGTTTTTCTCCATAAGTATGCATAGTTTTATCCAGATCAAAGCAAATTTATAGCGAAAAATTAAAAAATCTTAAAACGCTTATATCTCCGAAACTAAAAGAGTTAGACGATTTTTGTCAACGGGAATCGATTCAGCGTGTTTTTCTCCATAATTATGCACAGTTTTATCCAGATCAAAGCAAATTTATAGGTAAAAATTAAAAAATCTTAAAACGCTTATATCTCCGAAACTAAAAGAGATAGACGATTCAGCGTGTTTTTCTCCATAAGTATGCATAGTTTTATCTAGATCAAAGCAAATTTATAGGGAAAAATTAAAAAATCTTAAAACGCTTATATCTCCGAAACTAAAAGAGATAGACGATTTTTGTCAACGGGAATCGATTCAGCGTGTTTTTCTCCATAAGTATGCATAGTTTTATCCAGATCAAAGCAAATTTATAGGGAAAAAATAAAAAATCTTAAAACGCTTATATCTCCGAAACTAAAAGAAATCGACGATTTTTGTCAACGGGAATCGATTCAGCGTGTTTTTCTCCATAAGTATGCATAGTTTTATCCAGATCAAAGCAAATTTATAGGTAAAAATTAAAAAATCTTAAAACGCTTATATCTCCGAAACTAAAAGAGATAGACGATTCAGCGTGTTTTTCTCCATAATATGCATAGTTTTATTTAGATCAAATCAAATTTATAGGGAAAAATTAAAAATTTTGTCAACGGGAATCGATTCAGCGTGTTTTTCTCCATAAGTATGCATAGTTTTATCCAGATCAAAGCAAATTTATAGGGAAAAATTAAAAAATCTTAAAACGCTTATATCTCCGAAACTAAAACAGATAGACGATTTTTGTCAACGGGAATCGATTCACCGTGTTTTTCTCCATAAGTATGCATAGTTTTATCCAGATCAAAGCAAATTTATAGCGAAAAATTAAAAAATCTTAAAACGCTTATATATCCGAAACTAAAAGAGATAGACGATTTTTGTCAACGGGAATCGATTCAGCGTGTTTTTCTCCATAAGTATGCATAGTTTTATCCAGATCAAAGCAAATTTATAGGTAAAAATTAAAAAATCTTAAAACGCTTATATCTCCGAAACTAAAAGAGATAGACGATTCAGCGTGTTTTTCTCCATAAGTATGGATAGTTTTATCTAGATCAAAGCAAATTTATAGGGAAAAATTAAAAAATCTTAAACCGCTTATATCTCCGAAACTAAAAGAGATAGACGATGTTTGTCAACGGGAATCGATTCAGCGTGTTTTTCTCCATAAGTATGCATAGTTTTATCCAGATCAATGCAAATGATAGGTAAACATTAAAAAATCTTAAAACGCTTATATCTCCGAAACTAAAAGAGATAGACGATTCAGCGTGTTTTTCTCCATAAGTATGGATAGTTTTATCTAGATCAAAGCAAATTTATAGGGAAAAATTAAAAAATCTTAAAACGCTTATATCTCCGAAACTAAAAGAGATAGACGATTTTTGTCAACGGGAATCGATTCAGCGTGTTTTTCTCCATAAGTATGCATAGTTTTATCCAGATCAAAGCAAATTTATAGGGAAAAATTAAAAAATCTTAAAACGCTTATATCTCCGAAACTAAAAGAAATAGATGATTTTTGTCAACGGGAATCGATTCAGCGTGTTTTTCTCCATAAGTATGCATAGTTTTTTCCAGATCAAAGCAAATTTATAGGGAAAAATTAAAAATTTTGTCAACTGGAATCGATTCAGCGTGTTTTTCTCCATAAGTATGCATAGTTTTATCCAGATCAAAGCAAATTTATAGGTAAAAATTAAAAAATCTTAAAACGCTTATATCTCCGAAACTAAAAGAGATAGACGATTCAGCGTGTTTTTCTCTATAAGTATGGATAGTTTTATCTAGATCAAAGCAAATTTATAGGGAAAAATTAAAAAATCTTAAAACGCTTATATCTCCGAAACTAAAATAGATAGACGATTTTTGTCAACGGGAATCGATTCAGCGTGTTTTTCTTCATAAGTATGCATAGTTTTATCCAGATCAAAGCAAATTTAGAGGGAAAAATTAAAAAATCCTAAAACGCTAAAATCTCCTAAACTAAAAGAGATAGACGATTTTTGTCAACGGGAATTGATTCAGCGTGTTTTTCTCCATAAGTATGCATAGTTTTATCCAGATCAATGCAAATTTATAGGTAAAAATTAAAAATTTTGTCAACGGGAATCGATTCAGCGTGTTTTTCTCCATAAGTATGCATAGTTTTATCCAGATCAAAGCAAATTTATAGGGAAAAATTAAAAAATCTTAAAACGCTTATATCTCCGAAACTAAAAGAGATAGACGATTTTTGTCAACGGGAATCGATTCAGCGTGTTTTTCTCCATAAGTATGCATAGTTTTATCCAGATCAAAGCAAATTTATAGCGAAAAATTAAAAAATCTTAAAACGCTTATATCTCCGAAACTAAAAGAGTTAGACGATTTTTGTCAACGGGAATCGATTCAGCGTGTTTTTCTCCATAATTATGCACAGTTTTATCCAGATCAAAGCAAATTTATAGGTAAAAATTAAAAAATCTTAAAACGCTTATATCTCCGAAACTAAAAGAGATAGACGATTCAGCGTGTTTTTCTCCATAAGTATGGATAGTTTTATCTAGATCAAAGCAAATTTATAGGGAAAAATTAAAAAATCTTAAAACGCTTATATCTCCGAAACTAAAAGAGATAGACGATTTTTGTCAACGGGAATCGATTCAGCGTGTTTTTCTCCATAAGTATGCATAGTTTTATCCAGATCAAAGCAAATTTATAGGGAAAAAATAAAAAATCTTAAAACGCTTATATCTCCGAAACTAAAAGAGATAGACGATTTTTGTCAACGGAAATCGTTTCAGCGTGTTTTTCTGCATAAGTATGCATAGTTTTATCCAGATCAAAGCTAATTTATAGGGAAAAATTAAAAAATCTTAAAACGCTTATATCTCCGAAACTAAAAGAGATAGACGATTCAGCGTGTTTTTTTCCATAAGTATGGATAGTTTTATCTAGATCAAAGCAAATTTGATAGGGAAAAATTAAAATATCTTAAAACGCTTATATCTCCGAAACTAAAAGAGATAGACGATTTTCGTCAACGGGAATCGATTCAGCGTGTTTTTCTCCATAAGTATGCATAGTTTTATCCAGATCAAAGCAAATTTATAGGTAAAAATTAAAAAATCTTAAAACGCTTATATCTCCGAAACTAAAAGAAATAGACGATTTTTGTCAACGGGAATCGATTCAGCGTGTTTTTCTCCATAAGTATGCATAGTTCTATCCAGATCAAAGCAAATTTATAGGGAAAAATTAAAAATTTTGTCAACGGGAATCGATTCAGCGTGTTTTTCTACATAAGTATGCATAGTTTTATTCAGATCAAA
>JBDIXK010000028.1:0-41995 GCA_039654895.1 Mongoloraphidia duomilia
CAAAACTCGTTTTTTCGATATGTAGGAACCATGAAAAGTCTAAATTCGTCAAAATTTCGAATTATTTTTTGTTCTTTGGTCGCTCGAAAGCAAAAAAACAATTCGCCTAATTTAATAGTTATTAAGGAGTATATTGCCGTCGTTAATACTGACAAAAACATTTGATATTTTCTTGCACGCAGGCTAGGTACCTATATAATAATAGGGTACATGCCAGTCGACAGTGATCAATTTAAAACTTTGTTATAATGAAAGTTTATGCTCTAAAATATTTATTAGGATTTTTATTTTTATTAATTAAGTTTCGTAAACATATTTAAATTAACTAAATAAAATCATGATTTTTAATCTATTTGTCACGTGACTTAAAACACCGCGTGACGTCAATTTTAAGTAAAAAATACATGTATCCATAGCAACGCAGCTTAGATTGTTTACATTATGTTTACATAGGTACAAAACGATATTTTTCAACACTCTGTTTCGGGGTCTTTAAATAATATTTGTAGCTAATACAGGGTGCGGCAAATCAAACAGTGCAGTTTTGAGAGGTTGGTACTTCCCGTGTGGTGGGGATAGTGTAATTGTGATGGTCTCATTTCGTCGGGCGAGCCATGCCGTTATCAGTCATTACCATGGTTTGGTCTGGTGAACAACGGGGCTTCGCCGTCCGTACGTTTTTTGAAAATAGTCGTTCTTTCGTTGGACAATTTTTTCGAACCTCAATTGGAAGAGCTAATGGGAGAAACAGATATGGGGGACATCTGGTTCCAACAGGACGGGGCTACGGCACATACTGCTCGAGTTTCAATGACGAAACTGCGACAAATGTTCCCTACGCACCTCGTCTCTCTGAGGGGTGATGTGAGGTGGCCCGCGCGCTCACCGGATTTGAGCATTTGTGGTTTTTTCTTGTGGGGCTACCTGAAGGAAAAGGTTTTTAAACATCGGCCTCACACCTTGGAAGAACTCAAAGAGCGAATTCGGGAGGAAATTGGCGCTATACCAGTCGAAATGTGTCAAAATGCGGCCGAAAACTTCAGAAATCGCCATCATCAATGTATCGCTGCTGGCGGCCATCATCTTTCTAATGTCATTTTTAAAACTTAATACATAAAACGGCATGATGTACTGAAGAAAATTAAATAAATCTAATTTCTGTAAGTTGCGTAGTTTTTTCTTAAAAGCCTTTCAAAACTGCACTGTCTGTTTCACCGCACCCTGTATAAACGAACTTTCATAAAATTATGACACCATATATTTGAGTAGAGCAAAAACGATTTTTAGCGGGCGGGGCTAACATAAATATTTCAAAAATTATTTTTGAGCTTATTTGAAATCAGAATGAAGTGATTTAGTTGTCATTTTGTTCATAATTTACTGCTCTATTAATATACCTAACACAAAAAAAAAATTAGTCATCTACCCTATTGCTTTTTGTTGAAAACTTACTATTGATCTGTAACATGTGAACTTTTATAGCTATAGTATCGACATTAACACGATTAAAGCCGCGAGTACAAGCTAGTAATAATAATAAAAATGTAATCAACTGATTTTATGAACATATTAGGAAACAACAGGCCTACGTTTTCTCAACGTGTAACAGTTCTATTTTATCTCACGTATTTTATAGCGCAAGTGTTTTGTACGCGACGTGATGGTCGTTTATTATAAGATGCTTCAATGTCAAGCCGTTTTTCAGATAACTTATAATCGGAATGTCACTTAGTATGTCGGGTTTATCGTACATTTAACACGCTGTTTTATTAATCGCAGTTAAATTTTTACACATAAAACATACGAAGTAAGCATAGAAACAACAGCGAATTAACATAACAGCGTGATTAAAATGTAAGATAAACTCGACATTAGTATGGTAGGCAGATGCTGTATTTAGCAAAATTGTGCGTTTGATGATGCCATATACTTTGACAAACCTTTAAACTGCACCATTTTAAATAGGTACTTCTGGATCCCAGATTTGTCCTGTTGATGTTAATCTTGAAAATATAGTGAAGTCTTAAGGGCCGGTTTTACAATGTGAGTTTAAGCTCCAATTTAAAGTGAAAATAATATTTTTTTTGGAAGACTGTTGAGCATATAATTTTTTGATTATATTGAATTTAAAAAAAGTCTAGAAATCTATAAGAAATTTAATGCCCTAAACCAGCGTTTTCTAAACAAAATTTATAGCTTCTGACACTACATTATAATTAATATTCAGACAATAAAGTGTATTATTTTTATCACTCTGCTTTTTTTAATGGGGGTTTGCAACAATTTTCCAAATCTCTAAGGGGTTCGTAGGTGAAATAGCTTAGGAAATGCTGCTGTAATTTGTAAACGATTTTTTTAAAATGATCTCAATAGTGGTTCCAAAGTGTGGCAAGAATAATTCTTCTACTCATAATAATTTCATTTTCATTTATCTGCCGTACTCTTCTATATTATTACTAGCGGACCCGTCCCGGCTTCGCTCGGGTGGTATGAAATTATGATTTAATAGCGGTCACCCATTACTCCGCTCACGTATATTTAGTATAGCTGATCCGGCAAACGTTGTTAATAATTTCTAGGAATAATTACATTACTCACTCGCTTCGCTCGTTCGTTTGAATTTTATTAATACAGTACTCACTCGCTTCGCTCGTTCGCTTGAATATTATAAATACACTACTCACTCGCTTCGCTCGTTCGCTTGAATATTTTCGCCTACTCACTCGCTTCGCTCGTTCGCTTGAATATTATAAATACACTACTCACTCGCTTCGCTAGTTCGCCATATATGTATTTTTTAAAGCTTAATATAAAAATCGCGATTAAAAATCAGGGGTTGATCGTATAAGGGTGAAAATTTAGAGTTGTATGTATTTTTCAATGCTGAATCATGAAAAAAATAAAAAAAAAATTTGTCCAAAAAATAAAAAAAAAAATTTTGTCCAAAAAATAAAAAAAAAATTTGGGGTGGACCACCCTTAACATTTAGGGGGATGAAAAATAGATGTTGTCCGATTCTCCACCCTACCCGATAAGCACACAAAATTTCATCAAAATCGGTCCAGCCGTTTCGGAGGAGTATAATAACGTACACCGCGACACGAGAATTTTATATATAAGATAATAAATGTGAACCTTGTATTACTGACACATAAATCAAATTTGGCTATCTTTTTCAAATAAATTTAAGTTATCAATAATTTGTTACAAATATTAATTAAAATAAAATTTAAAAGCTTTATCATGTCAATTTTTAATTCTCTTCAATTTTTATCTTGTTTGTCAAATCAGCGTATCAATAATTTTTTTTTTAAATCAAAAAAGACAAAACAAACAAAAACAAAATTGTGCATCAACTCGTTGAGTTATTGGCACTAGTACAATACTAATTGTAACAATATTGAAGAATCGTGAATAATAAAATTAGTTAATTAAATGGACGGTTATCAATAATTTTATATTGGGCTCAAGACAATATTAATTAGAAATGCACATTATTTATTATCAGAATTCAGAACGTAAATAAAATGAAATTAAAAGTCAACACAATTTCGGTAATAAATAGCTAGAAGCTAAACTTTTATTAAGAACTACCTCAGAATGAAAAAAAACGGAACCCTTATAGGATCACTCTCGTGTCTGTCTGTCTGTCCGTTTGTCCGATCTCCCCCCTCCTTATTTCTGAAACTACTCAGCCTAAAATTTTGAAAAAATAGGGAATATAGAGCCTCAAGCATAGTTTACAGGAAAGTCTAAATGAAAATCCTAAGTCTTTATTTTAATGACTTATTACTTTTTATATGCTGACTCGTATACTTCACTTGTTTGTTTTTATACTGAAAAGTGAAGTGGCGTCATCTTATACGCGGTGATTAAATCAAACCATGTAACTAGTGGCGTCATCTATGCTCTATTATTTTTTGTTTTCATATTGAAAAGTGAAGTGGCGTCACCTTACACGCGGTGATTGAATCAAACCATATAACTATAGTAGCGTCATCTACACTACATCTCTACATAGTATAAATTGAAGTCGCTTTTCGCGTCTGTCTGTCTGTTTAACCGCTAACTCCTCCTAAACCACGCAACGGATTTTGATGCGGTTTTCACCATCAGTTAGATAATTTTTCACGGAAGATTTATATATATAGCATAATTATTAATAAATAATAATAATTAATAATTAATTAATTAAATTCGTAACCCGACCGTAAGAATTCGCAACATACTTATATCATAAAAAACGACCGTACATAACTGTTCCACTCATAGCGTAGAGGTAACGTCGCAGCACTCTATGCACAGGGACCCGAGTTCGGAAACTGATGGTACCGTAGAATATTTGGCGTTTTTTTTCTAAATTCTACATGATATTTATTTATTTTTGTTATATTCTTTCTTTGACAATAATTATAATTTAAAAATTAAATATAAAAGCGAACGAGCGAAGCGAGTGAGTAGTGTATTTATAACATTCAAGCGAACGAGTGAAACGAGTGAGTAGTGTATTGCACCCGGGCTTTCTTAGCACCCGGGCGAAGCCGGACGGGGGCGCTAGTTATTTATATAACTGTCAATCGTGAGGTTTGAGTGTACACTGTGCATTTATAGACGCAGCGTACACTAAGTGAATTGTTGTAACGGTACGGAACCCTCGTGGCGCGAGTTCTACAAACATTCACACGGTTTTTTATGCTATATTTTTAGTGTTCAAGGAATAACTGGACTGGAAGTATGTTCTGTTTTCTGATGAAACCAGGCCACCAAGGAAGTTTAAAATTGCATGGTCGTAAACGAGTATGATCTGGAGAAAGATTTGCTGCCTGCAATTTCTCGGACGTCGACGTAGATTCCTCCTAAGAACACAAAGTATCTCGATATCTCTGCAAGGGAAAAATTTGGTGTTCTGTAGAGGAATTTGCTTCGACGCAACGCCCGCAAAGAGTTACAGAGGTATTGCATACCATCTGATGGTTTCACCAAAAAACAAAACATAACTTCAGCGGTCTAATTGTTCCTTTAACACTTAAAATATGGTAGAAAAACAGAGTGGTTTTTTATACAATATTCCTGAATTAAATGGCCTTTTCGATTCGGAATTTAAATAAAAAACATTGTGCCCAAGATGAGGATGCACTTCATGGGGAAGGACCTAGATATCTAGATACGAATTCATTTAAGTACGATGAATGGTGTATAATTTATCACTGGAATTCAGTCCTGCAAACAGATCTGTCATATCTTTTATGATAATTGATTTTTTTGGGAAAAAAAATTCTAAATTTTTAATTGTTCAATTTATATTTAGAAAAAAAATTGGAATGTGTAAGTCACTCAAGATTTGTAAGGCGCGATAGTTCATTAATATGCTTTGAAGGGTCTTTGGTCCGCATTTTTTATTTTTAATATATT
Organism: Mongoloraphidia duomilia; assembly: GCA_039654895.1. Classification (NCBI taxonomy): domain Eukaryota; kingdom Metazoa; phylum Arthropoda; class Insecta; order Raphidioptera; family Raphidiidae; genus Mongoloraphidia; species Mongoloraphidia duomilia. The sequence goes on from JBDIXK010000028.1 coordinate 5,413, forward strand.
ATCTATTGGCTAATAATACTGTAAGCCGTAAAGTGTTAAGATTTTGTATTATATTCTCAGAATATATCAATGACAAATTTATTTCCGTAAAATAATTTAAAATTGTTCCCATTACATAATATTTCAGCTTGGTCTACTTTTAAATCGTAAATATCGATAATCCACTTCATCAAAGTTTTTCCCTCTATGAGTATGATGTCAAGTCAAGCTTTCTGCAACCCAACATTAATATCTTGCACCAATAAGGAGATAAGGATGCAATGTTTTGAATGTTTATGTATCCCTATTTTTGGTCACACTATATATTCAAAATATATAATTCGATTTAAAACAAGTAGATTGATAGGTTGAGATAAATATGTTTACTGGATTATCGTCTGGATTATAGAATTTAATAAAAATTAAAACGATTATCTATAAAAAGACGTGAAAATTATATTAAAACTTACAATAAAAACAATCTCACAACATTTTTTTTAAACTCTGTGAAATGGTTTTTAAATTAAAATTCGTAACTAGTTTAGGTAAGAACATAATTTTCTTTTTATTTAGTTTTTTTGGATTGAATCTTATGTTTTATCATTTCCAAAAACAAATTATATTTGCATAGTTAATACAGGAGTCAGGATGAGAGTAAGGGACTTTGATCCGAATAAGTCAGGAAGTTTTAAAAACTTGGTGAATTTGAAGATTTTTAAGTCCTGAATGAAATACTACATTTTGTAAAATTCGATTGTTGCCGCCGGCGCCGCTATATTGGTAAAATGGCGCCAAACATCGGTTATTTCCGGTTTCAGGGTTCCGTAGCCAAATGGTAAAAACTGAACCCTTATAATTTCGTCTTGTCTGTCCATCCGTATGTCACAGCCATTTTACTCGGAGACTATCGGCACTACATAGATGAAATTTGGAAGGTGTCTTCTATGAACCGCTATACAATGGCGAAGTGAAATTACGAAAAAAATTTTTTTATTTAAGTCAATAGTTGGTGAGATATGCGCTTCTAAAGCCGTAAAAAGTGCGTCCCCTCCCTCTAACTTTTCAGCTATGGCCTAAAAAATTCTGAAAATATTTAAGGAAGTAGGTAGAACTTCTAAAATAGTACAGGTGACAGGGAGATTTTCCCTATGTTTTACCGACAAGATCACCTACCTCTCTGAAATTTTGCATGCAGTTTTAGGCCCCCTAGGCACCACAAATGCACATTTTTCTCTATTTTTTGTTTAGAGGGGCTAGGGGGAGGCAAACAGATGCAAATTTTGTATTGCTTATATCTCGGGTGTCAGTTGTTAAGGGTAGAGATTAGTGCTGTTGAAACACATACATATAATTTCTGTTTTTGGATTCATTCACAATCAATAATATGAATATTTATTTGAAAATGTATTTTCAGTTGAACAATGATTGGATACGTCGCACAGTTAATATGCTTCGCATTGATTGCCAATCTAGACACTGGAGTGGCTCAATCGCCTTGCACCTACGAGAACTTAACTGGTCAGTTTAAGTGCACCGGTGCAACCGTCAGCGAATATAAAGCATTCGTAGCAGCACTGGACAATCCAGAATTTAAAATAAGACGCGCTGATTTCAAAGAATGTAATTTTCCGACAATAACATCGACCTTCTTCAATTACCATAATTTCAATACAACAACTCAACTTTCTATGATATATAGCAAGATTGATAAGATTGAGTATGGTGCATTTTCTCCATTGGTCTCCGTCACATCTATAGATTTAGAAGGAAATATTATTAAATCTCTACTGCCAGGAATTTTCTTAGGTGCCACAAGAATAACATCACTTAATTTTTATCATAACCAAATAGCAACCATTTATTATGGAGCTATTGCAAACTTACCGAACTTGAAAATACTTAATCTAAGTGATAACCGACTGGTAACATTGAGTTTTGAAGTATTCCATGGTATTAAATCATTGGAGAGAATCGAGTTGCAAATTAATTTGTTAACAGACTTAACTGGCATTGAATATTTAAAATATTTTGGAAAGCTGAATACTCTTAAGATATTTAGCAATGTCAATTTGCCGTGTAAGAAATATGCGCAATTAAAAATCATGTTGAGTTATCAAGGAATTGAAATTGGAACTGACGGCTCAACTCCAAATTTTACAAGTTCAAATATGGATGGTATGCAATGTAAATGAAATGTGAGTGAAATAATATAATTTTTGCAACACTTGCTTCAAATGTACAATTTTAGATCTGTGTACCGTTATTCTTTTTAGATGGCTGTGTATCGTTTGAAAAGTTATTCTTTATGGAATCTTATACTGCATTCGAATGGTAGTGTTTAAAGTAAATTTTAACACATTCCGTTCTATAAAGTAATACTGTTTTGTTTTACTTTATAACACACGTGCGTAATAAAGTACTTTATAGATTACTTTGCTAATGTCACTAATAAAATATTTATCTAAATTGTGCTTTATTTGCTTAAAACTTTTGAAGCAGTTGTAAAAAATATTTTATGTAAAGCGTGGCTAAATCTGACAGTCGCGATTTTACAATACTCTCTTAAGGTTATGTTGCATTTATACCAGAACGAGTGTGTGTTTACCGCGCGAGCCGGACTTAGTCTCGTATCGCAAAATCGCGACTGTTATAATATAATCCGTCACTTAAGCCACTAGTTGCATAAATTACTATTATCGATGTATTTCTTATTTAATAAATCATTTGTGATACTTTTGGAAATATATATCTTATCTTTTCACTCATTTATACTAGGTTTTTGGTACGACTTTCAACGCTAAAAATACTTTTATCACTGATTACCATGGAAACTACAATAATTTTCAAAGTCATACCAGAAACACAACATTAAATTATATTGTTCACTCTTTGCGGAAACCTATAAAAATATTTCAAAAATTATATACAGTGTGTTTCACTTTACATGAGGACACCTAAATAACTTTTTCATTTTAAAAGCAATCATTATAAAATTTTCAGCAGTTATGCAGGCCATAAAGATGTTTCTGTACTCGCTACTCGGGTAAATGGTCATTAAGTCAGTTCGATACGGTTTAATGATGGATCAATAAACGAGTGATATATGACACTAATAAATACCTACATAAATGATTAGTCAGTTGTACATTGTACACGGCATGTCATATAAATTAAGATGTGATGTGATACTTCACATTTCAAATTACAATTTGTTGCCAGATTCTATAAAAAATATCAGTGTTGACGGGAAGTATAGTTAATAAGATTATTATTAATTTGTAAACGAATTAAAATTTTTAAAGAGATTTTATTCAGAAGAAAAATTAATGCGTTATTCAAAATATAAAAAACATTTCAAAGTTCTAACAATAAAAAAATATTTTTGAAAAATCACCAATATATTATGTATAATAGTAAATTGTGTAACTAGTGTGCTAAATACATCTTTATACGTCAGGCGCGATATTTTCAGCACAAGTAGTAAGCGAGCACACACGAGCCTTGGCGACTGTGCATCGCGGGCCGAATACGAGTGCTGATGTTTTTAGCACAAGTAGTAGGCGAGCGCACACGAGCCTTGGCGAGTGTGCACCGCGAACCGCATACGAGTGCTGAAAAAATCGCGTCTGCCGCATAAAGATTTAGCACACGCGTTGCACACTATACTTTATATAACACATGCATGGTTTTAGACTTTAATTGAATTAAAAAAACAGTTACATAATGTTCATTATGTAACTAGTTACATAATGGTTCATTATGCAACTGTTTTTCTTTATAGCACTGAAAAGCGTTGCATAATGGATCATTATGTAACTAGTTACATAATGAACCATAATAGCACCGAAAAGCGTTACATAATGGTCACTAGTCAATAAACGGCTATTTAAGGTCCGCAAAACAGATACGAAAAAACACTAAAAGCGTGCACTTGTTATATAAACATTAAACATTATTTAATGCACTTCTTAAAAAAATCGGTCAAGTACCTATTCCGTTTGTATACAGAGGGTTGCAGCTATTATATTTCACAAGTTGCTGAGGCGCGTTTCGCAGGAACTTATTTGTTGTTAATTCTAATCGTGAAGACTACATATTTACCAAATTCAATCGAGCGTCTATAATTTACAATATCTATCTATCAAATTCCCTGTTTCTAGATGAGATAGTCTCTGATTTTGACCGGAGGATGCAATATTGTACCAAAATTGGCCACTTTGCGAGGCCCTCATTTTGGACGAAAAAAGAAATAAATGTGTTTTTCTTACTCTTCTCCCTAGATAGATATCATCCAAAAATTTAACTTGTTTTACCACCTGTGATGTATGAGAGCTTCCTGCAGGTAATTTTTCAACTTCAAGATAATTTTGTAAGTAATTCAGAAAATTTCTATTATCAACCAAACGTGATAAACAATTTGGACAGAAACCACGACGACTTCAGTTTTTGTTTCAAAGTTGATTTTTTAAAAGTTCCGGATGTTTCTTGTTGCTAAATTTTTATGGTGATACCCTGTTTGTGCTGCATTCTGTAGAGGGTACAATTTTAACTATGAAGCGGTACACAGTAGACCAACATGTTTACGTTGTTAAAACTTATTTTGAAAATGGGTCTTCTGTGATTAACTGCTCATATCGCAGAATTCGTGATTATTTTGGCGTACATAATCGTCCCTCAGACAGAACCATTCGCAATATAGTGCGCAAATTCGATACCACTAGGTTTGTTCAAGATGTCAAATCACCAGAATGTGCACGTCGTGACCTCGAGCTCATTCGGTTGCTAATATTGAAGATGTTCGTTCATGAAAGTGTGGCTAATAATCCCAGTTTAGATCATGCGATATGACGCCGTTGAATTATTTTTATGGGGTTATGTTAAAAGTAGAACAATCCTCAAACAATTCAAGAATTAAAAGAGGAGATTGGAAGCATAATTCGCGAGATAACACCAGAAATGTGCATATCTGTCATAGATAATTTCAGCAAAGATGTGTCACGATGGAAATTTGTCAGATATTGTGATTTATCAATCATTTAATTACTTTTTGCAATAAAAAGTTTACCTTCTTGTTATTAAGCTTTTGTTTTATATAACAACATCTGGAAACTCTCATTGAGACAGCCTTTATTAGCCATGTCGTTTTGCGCATCGCTCGGTGGCAGTTCAACGCACACGTGAGATTCTACGAGCTGCTCGATTTATATTATCCGGTCAAACACGGCGCGGGAACGTAGCGTTAACGTTCCGGCAAATGCAGTAGGTATTTATACTATCAGGCACCAGGCGAATTTAAATGTGATAAAGGTGCTTTGTTTAAAAGAATAACTTTGTTATACAGCGAGCTATTTTAAATTAATGTTCTCACATTTATCATTAGAAGATTTACGTATAATTGTCTTATTGTTAATTAATGAAGATGAAAAACAAAATTGTCGTCATTGTCGTTTTGGTGTTCATTGTCACTGTACCTTTTAACTTCTTGATTGTATACAAATTATGTTTTTAACACTTTCGATAAGTTTTCGTTATCCATTCCGAGAGAATTTAACGCGATCACTCAAAACTTATTACTATCTGAACTCTGAATATAATGTATACTACCTATATACGTACGTACCGTTTCAGACGTATTCAGACATACAAGCGACTAGGCCCTGCAGTCAAGGTCCATTCTGATTGGTCGAATACCCCATCTTGATGTCGTTTTACACGCACGCACACACACACACACCTAAACGAACTTAACAACTAACTAGTGAACGCTGTATACTAATATGGGTAGTTGATAGCGATTAAAGATGGGTTTTCTATATGGACAATGTTCAAATACATATTCTTCAAGACAGGCATTAATGTTCACAAAATTAGAATGAAAACTTCAGGTAAGACTTATCTAATTCTTTTTATAAAAGTCGATCAATTTTTTGACATTTCAAAATAAAACCTAATTTTTTTTTTTTTTTTTATTATAGAAAAGAAAAAGGTGCTTCGACTCGAAGTCATTAGCACAAAATACATATAACGTATATAATGGGTTACATATTCAGGTAGGTATTTTACAATTTAGTATGTTACAGGTAAGTACAGTAGTTATTTATATTTTGTTTATTAAATTTGTATTGTGTATGAAGTTTATTGTATTTTTAATATTTTTTCTACTGAAACATTCTTTTAGGTTGTCCGGTAACTTACATATTCTGCGTTCATCTGAATATTCTCTACATTCTAGGAGGAGATGGGTGACATTGATGTTGGTCTGGCAATATTGACAAACAGGCGGTTCTTCTTTTTTCATCAGGTAAGAGTGTGTGATTTTAGTATGTCCTATTTTAAGTCTGGTAATTATGACTTGCTCTTTTCGTGTTAATTCATATATTTGTGTTTTATTTGTACTGTCGGTTATGCTTCTTAATTTATTGTTAGTAACATTTTCCCAGGTGTCTTGCCACTTTTGTTTTATTTTCCTATAGATGTAATTTCGAAAATCAGTTGTAGTTATTATTTCTTCATTGAGATTTATTCCGTCTATGATTGCGTTTTTTGCATTTAAGTCAGCTATTTCATTTCCAGTAATATTTATATGTGATGGAATCCAGATTAGTACGACATTTTTATTATTGTTATTTAGTAGTTTTATTGTATGATGTATTTCTTTTACAAAAGGGTGGTCACAGAAGGGGTTGCTTATAGATTGAAGGGAGGAGAGTGAGTCGGTTAATAGGAGCAGATTTTGTTTTTGTTTCATTTCTTGCCATTTTTTTAGCGCAGATTTAATTGCGATTAGCTCAGCTGTAAAAACAGAATTTAGGTGATGTAATTTTATTTTAGTTGCTGCATTGTTATGTATATAAGCGCAGCCAGTTCCTTCTCCTGTTTTCGAGCCATCTGTATATATATGAGCATATTGGTTGTATGTTTCTAGTAATTCTCTGAGCATATGTTTGTATAATTCTGGGTGGGTTTCGTCTTTTTTAAGGTTGGCTAAGGTCATGTTTATGTTTAGTTTAGGTTGTTCCCATGGAGCTGGCTTCAATTCAGTTTCTGATTTTATTTTTACCTCTTCAATGTTATATTCTAACTTTAGTTCATATACGCGTATTGGTAGGGGTTTAGTGGATTTAGGGGAGTTCTGATATTTTACTATGTGGGGCGGATAGTTAAATACTTCAATATTTATGTTTTCGGGATTTCCGTTGATTTTATTTTGATATTGTAGCTCTAATTTTCTTCGTCTGAGTTCTGGGGGAAGTTGGCCTGATTCCACATATATACTTAAGACTGGTGAACTTCGAAAGGCTCCCGTAATTAATCTGAGTCCATTATTGTATACAGCGTTAATTGTACTAATTATGTTCGGATTTGCTGAATTGTATATTATGCTGGCATAGTCAAGTTTTGATATTAGTAGGGCTTTTGTGATGCTTGTTAGCGTTTTTTGGTCTGCTCCCCAGTCATGGTGTGCTATAACTTTAATAAGATCGAGTGTTTTCTTGCTTTTGTTTTTTAGTAATTTTAAATGAGGGATCCAGGTAAGTTTGGAGTCCAAAAGGACTCCAAGATAGTTAATAGTGTTTTGATATTTCAATTCTTGATCGTTTAAAGTTAATCTTGGATATTCCTTTATTTTTCTTCGCTTTTTGAATATAATGCATCTTGTTTTTGTTGCTGAGAAATTATAGCCAGTTTTTTTAGACCATTTGTCAAGCTTGTTTATTGACTGTTGTAGGCATGTCTGCATGTGCTTTAAATTCTTTCCGCTTGTGTATATTACTATATCGTCTGCATAAATTAGAGCTTTGACTGGATGTTCTATTTCAGAAATTACATCATTTACTGCTATAAGGAATAGCGTTGTACTTAATACTGAACCTTGAGGGATACCATTTTCTTGTATGTATTTGGACGATATTTTATTATTAATTCTGACTTGGAAGAGTCTGTTGTTTAAAAAGTTTTGTATAAATAGTAATATGTTTCCTCTGATTCCATACTGTGATAATTTGCGGATAATACGATGTTTCCAGGTGCGGTCAAAAGCTTTCTCCAGGTCAAAGAATATGGCTAATAGAAATTCTTTATTTAAAAACGAGTTTTGTATATCGGTCTCTAATTTAACAAGCAGATCTAATGTACTGTGTTTTTTTCTAAAACCATGTTGTTGTTTTTCAAGTAGATTATTTGTTTCCAGAATCCATGTAAGTCTTTGATTAACCATTTTTTCTAAAGTTTTTGACAGGCAGCAAGTAAGAGAAATAGGTCTGTAGTTGAGTGGGTTTGTATTATCTTTGTCTGGTTTGAGTATTGGAACTATAATCGCGTTCCGCCAATTTGTTGGGAATTTATTTTCAAACCAGATGTAGTTGTAGACTTCCAGTAGATAGTATTTGATATGCGTTGGTAAGTGTTTTATCATATTATAACTTATATTGTCTGGACCTGTACTTGTGTTTTTGGTACCTCGTAGTGCTTTTTGTAGTTCTTGCATTGAGAACTGTTTATTGTGAGGCTCATTATTGTCAGATGTTGTAATTAGAGGGCTGTTTTCATCAATTTCTTTCTTTGTTTTGAAGTTTTTGGACATGTGACTTGAGTCAAATGATGTTTGGAAACTTCGTCCAAATTCTTCTAATATTTTGGATTGGTCGGTTTCAATCTTTCCGTTTATCATTAATGCAGGAATTTTAAATCCTGTTTTTTGTCCACGTATCCGTCTTATTTTTGTCCATACTTCATTTGGCGCAGTAGAAGAATTTATGGATGATATGTAGTTTTCCCATGTTTTTTTTTTGTTTTCTTTTATTGTCCTTATGGCAACTGCTCTAGTTTTTTTGAACGTAATTAGATCTTCAAGGCCTCGTGTTCTTTTGTATCGGTTTAGCGCTTTTTTCCTGGCGGTGATTGCTAGTTTACATTCTTCGTTCCACCAGGGGACCGTATGTAAATGTTGTTTAATATGTGTACGAGGGATGGAGAGCTCAGCCGCTTCTAGTATTTTCGTGGATAGTGAGTCTACAATTTCATCAATATTGTTGGTAGTGTTTAGTTTGCCTTCAAAAGATTCTAGAATTGATTTGTATTTCTCCCAATCTGCTTTTTCATATTTCCATTTTATAGGTTGTGTTCCATGGGTAATATTTTCGTTGGGAAAAGATATAATAATTGGATAGTGGTCGCTGGAGTACAAGTCAGGAAGTACGTTCCATGTAAGAGTAGGTTTTAGAATTGGAGTTGCAAAGGTTAAGTCGATTGCAGAAGAGGTACCAGTATGAGTATTGAAATGGGTCATTTGTCCATTATTCATCATTGTGACGTAGTCAATATCCAAAAGCTTTTCAACAATTTTTCCTTTGCTGTTGGTGCTAATGCAGCCCCACAAGGGGTTATGTGCGTTGAAGTCACCGACTATAATGAATGGTTGAGGTAACTGATTTACAATATTTGTCAGGTGATGGATGTCGATGTTTTGATTTGGTGGTATATATAGGTTACAGATGGTGTATTTATGAGGTGAGTAGACTGTGATTGCTATGGCTTCCATGTTTGTTCGGATAGGTATAACTTCAGTGTGGGTATTGTTATCCACTAGGAATGCTACTCCCCCGCTTGCATGCCTGTTGTTGATTCGATCTTTGCGATAAATGTAGTAGTTTCTTATTTCCGGGTTTTGTGTTTCTTTCAGGTGCGTTTCTTGTAAACAAATGATATTTGGTTTGTATTTTGTGATTAGTAATTTTAGTTCGTCAAGGCGGCTGTAAAAGCCATTTTCATTCCATTGTATTATTGTAGCCATTTTAGCAATTTGAAGATGTTTCTCCTGACTGACTGCAGTCAGTGGTCGGGGTCTCTTCTTCAGTAAATGACTGATTATTTATAGTTTTATTTATTGTGGATAAAATCCTTGTAATTTTATATTTATACCTGGTTTTTTTTGATAGTGAGTATAGGTCTTTTAGTACATTTGTTATATTTTCGATATTGTCCGTAAACTGTTCTGATAGTTTGAGAATATTATCTGTATTTTCGGATTGAGTTAGAAAACTGTTTAGATTTTCGTAAGATATTTTATACAGAGGGGGTTTTTTTTTCATGTAAGATTTGATGGGTTCTAATAGGTCTTCGACGTTCAATTTTTCTTTTTTTGTTGTTCTAGTTTCATCTATTTTAGTTTTCTTTTTTGCAGGTTTTCCTTTTCTTTCACTATTTTGTGTTTTTTGAGTAGTTTTTAACATGTCTTTTTTTGTTTCAGGGTCAGGAGTCTGGTGGACATCAGTACTGGATTTCAAATTCGGCGTCAGAGGAATGGGGTTCGGTGAGATGAAAAGAGAGTCATCATTATTAGTTTCGACGGATGGCGTTTCAGTACTTGTGGAAGGTAAGGGTCTTTTTCGAGAGTTTTCAGTGTCAGATTGGGTTACTACAGGAACAGATGTCGGACAATTTTTAGAAAGGTGGCCTAAATTATTACAATTAAAGCATTTGGTTTGGTCAATTGCTATAAAGATTCGTTGCTCTTCTTCTTCGTGTTTGATTATGATGGATTCTGGTATTTCTTGGTGTTCGTCAAATACTGCATAAACATATCTTCTGAAACATACGATGTGAGAATAATTTGCTTCTGTGAATCCCGCTTTCATAAGGTATATAGGTGAGACTGTCTTGATATTATAATATTTTAACGTATTTTCAATTACATAATTTGGTACCGTTATTGAAATATTTGATATAATGATTTTTTTTGCAGGTGTTATCAGCCTTCTAGTAGATATCTGGTATCCTGAAACTTCTATTTGTGGATGATTCTGAATAAACTCGTCAACTAGGGTTTTTGAAGATAAATAGATGCAAATTCTTGAATTGGATATACGTGATGCAGCAATTATGTTTTTTGGTTGTATTATATTTCCAACTGAATAAATGTAATCTTTGATTTTTATATTTTCTACTGCGTCTAATATGATTCCCTGGTCTCTTTTGGGATACTTCATTGATGGTTGACTTTTGAGTGCGTTTGAGAATGTTAGTGGTACGGTTTCGGTTTGTTCATTAGTGTTTGTATTTCCAGTAGTTGGTAGATCGTTATCCATATTTCTGTTTATTTCTGTTTGGTTGGGTAGTTCGGTTATATTTGTTAATTCACTCATTTCACAAAAACAAAATTAAATTCACTCATTTTAAATGCTTGGCCAAAGCCAGGCATTTGAAGTAAAGAAAAAACTATGAAATGCACGAAATTTGACCAAAGTTAAATAAAAAAAAATTTTTAAATTATTTATTTAAATTAAATAAAAAAGAAAAAACGGTTTTATTAAATTATAAATGATAGAAAAAATGCACAGTAGACTTATGTAACACTAGTCAGAGCGATTTATACAACACGTCCGCACAGTTCGAGAGATCGTCTGAGAATGAAAACCTAATTTAATATTATTATTTGAGATATTAGGATGTCCAAAATTTGTACAATAACAGTGTTCTTGAGAAATTGGAATGGAAAAATAAATTTTAATTAAGTTTTATTTTGAAATGTCAGAAAATTGATCGACTTTTATAGAAAGAATTAGATTATAAGCCTTATCTGAAGTTTTCATTCTAATTTTGTGAACATTAATGCTTGTCTTGAAGAATATGTATTTGAACATTGTCCACATACAAAACTCATTTTTAATCCCTATTAACTATCCATATTAGTATACAGAGTTCACTAAGTTAGTTGTTAAGTTCGTTTAGGTGTGTGCGTGCGTGTCAAACGACATCAAGCTGGGATATTCAAGCAATCAGAACGAACCCTGACTGCAGGGCCTAGTCGCTTGTTTCAGACATACACAGACGCGCAACGTATCAGAAATATCAAGAACATTCTCGTCGACAATGTTTGACGTCACGTGAATGATCCGCAACGTGTCTGTACGGATCGGATCCACTAACTACTAAGTATAAATATTCGTATTGAAATGCATGTAAAAATATTTCTCTTGTCGGAAATGTTCCCGCACAGTGTCTGACCGGATAATATAAATCGACCTTATACGTTGAGAACAGCTGTTTGTGAGCACAAAACACGATACCTACATAAAATTAATGAAGAGCGCTGGAAAACTTACGTCAAACCTTAAACATCGTGTTTATTTTGGTAACTTAATATGCTATTTAATTCACAGCTAAAATTATCACCGTGTCAGGTGTTAAAGTAAAATTTTGTGCCAATTATTTCTTTTTCGTCACGTTTAGTCTTAGTTTAATTTTAAACTAAAAAGTAAAATATAAATACACTGCATAGTAATTTAGTACGTCACTTATTTTGATCGAGGTACGAATAATGTCATTGAAAAAAATTAATATTAATTTAGCTGCAAAAAACATACGGATCAAAAATGAAATTGTCGCTCGTTTATTTACGATGCGCCTTTCAAAAGGGTTAATTCATAATTTTCAATCTAGATAGATTATAGATAGATAATTTTATTGGTCCAATAAAACACATGGCGTTTTTTGGCCGAGAAATTTTTGCGGCTTCCACATGACTGAGTTTGATTTTTTTTATTAATCGTATAACTCTCTCTATTTTGTTTTGCCATTTTTAGGGTTCCGTACCAAAAAGGTAAAAACGGATCTCTTGTGGTGAGACTTCGTTTTCTGTCTGTCTGTATTTCTTTCTTTATATTAGAGCTTTCTAGACCAAAAAAATTAAAACTATTCACCCTGATAGAGGGTCTAATAAAAATTACAAGAAAAATTAGTAAATCAATTCCTCTGCACGATATCCTGATTAAAAAAGGAAAATTCAACTTTTCGTACTTCACGTCTGTAATTGGGTTACCACTTCCTATAGACTGTGTGCAGGGGGGCGGAGTTATAATAATATCGACGCGAGCGCTTGTTGTGACATTCGTTGTAAACTCTGAACTGCAATTTTCCGTAACTGTCAGTGAGCATTATTGTTCAAAAAGTCTATTAAGTAAAACCATGATTTTACTTCTAACTTATTTGGAAATTATTACTATAAATCTGATAAATTTGACACTTTTAAACCCGGTCCGCAAGATTACATGCGCCATGGTTTTAGGTTATATATCCGTTTGTCAATATAAACCATAGACATAGGTGTGGGCACACCTCCATGTCTGATATAAATTAATCAGTTATTTTTTATTATACGTCAAAATTGAAGAAGAAAAAAACTTAAAATCAATAATTTTTACGGTACCCTTTTATGCTATGCTATTTATACTATTTACACACGGCTAGATAAAATGGTAATCGTTTATTAAAAAAATTCCCGATATAAGACAACAATAAAAAATAGTTCAATCGTACACAATTGCCCGCTAGCGGCGCTAGTAGGCTTCGTGCACACAACCTATAGCTATGCCAAATTTCAACTTTCTATGTCAAACAGTTGCTAAGAAAAAGAAATAATAGTGTTTCATTTTATGTACCAACTTTGGTATCTACGGAACGAAAATAATAGACCTCAAACAAATTATCTCTAACAAACTCTGAATAAAAAAAAATGAGCACAATTACTAGGCGATTGAAATTTTGGAGTTTACTGTCTTCCAGTGCGGTGTTTACTTTTGAGGGTGCTGTTTGATTGTTAAGAAAAAAAAATTCGTACAAAAAATGATAACTCACAGTCATTTAACGACGAGGAGATGATGACAAAGAATGATGTGGCATATTTGACAGCGTTGGCGAGATGAGGAAAGGCTTCACGGGTGTCTCGATATCGACGTAGACATTGAGCAAATCTGAACCAGGCCGGGATGCACGCCACCAGCGGACGCAGCATGTAAAGTTTGTCGACGCATTGTTTTGCATCTAAAACAATTATAAAATGGATGCTAATATGATATCTATGGATTTTATTAATAATTTATATTAGAAATCGTGTCCATCGTGATTATAATAATTAATAATAATTATTTATTCATTTTAAAAATTCTGAGAGGGGAAAAGCAAAAATTTAAATGTATGAAGTATAACTTCGACCGTGGGTGAGGCACATACGCTTTTTTGGTTATTTAGCGCAAATGTTTGAAATTTAATTATATACTTTTGTGTTTGCATTTTTACTTACCGTCAGGAACACTCCAATTCTTATTTGTAACATAAAAACAAACAAAATATTGTAAATCAAGAAACGCCGGTACTAAACTATTCAACTGGTCGGCAACCCAGAAATCTGCGAATCCGACATAGCAAAACGGCGCGATTAAGACCCGGCCCTGAAAAAAAAACATTATTATAATATCGGAAAATTGAGTTTATTTTGTAGGATCCGAAAAAATTGAAAAAATAAATGGACGTAAATGGAATTGTTTCAAATTCAAAATTTTACTCTTCAGTACGAATTAAATGTACCTACTTCCAAAATTTAAACAAAATCGGTCACACAGTGCCAGACTCACAAAATACAGACGTTAAATTACTGAAATGCAGGCGACCTTTTTATTTCAACTCCACAAGTAAAGAATATGGTACTAATTTAGGTCAAAAATCATTTTTCACAATTTCACAATGTTTTTATTCTCGAGGTTCCCGTAATCCAAAAAACATATTTTTGCAAAAAGAATCTGTTCGTCTGTCAGCAGGATATCTACCAGTCCAACGGCTGAGCGGGTCAGAACCAAATTTTGGTAGGACACGTACCTAAATAGGAAAAGTCCTATTGTTTTTGGGGGAAAATCGACGCATGCGCAGAAGAGATATGTGATATAACTTTTTACTTCCCACCACTACTATGATAGGGAAGTAATGGATTTAGTCCGAAAAAAATATTTCGAGATTTTAACAGATCTTCACGTTTTGAGACCCTAGCAATCGTTTAAGATCATTTTCTGACTGATGTCTGTATGTGTGTGTGTGTATGTGGTCAATTTTTCGCCTTCGATATCGTAAAAACGGAACAACATACGGCCATGCCGATTGTTCTATTGTGTTTATCAGCCTTTAACTTAGATCTGATTAGATTTTGAGTCAAATCGGTTCAGTAGATCCTGAGATATTAAAAAAACGTTCTCAATGTCACGTATTAACATAGGTAAAAAAAAATATAAATGAATTCTAGATGTTATAATATGAAAAAATGTAAATATTTTTTTTCTCTAAAATGTAGTTTTCAAGAAAAAAAATATTTTACTAAAAAAAGAAAATTGTACGTAAATCAAGGTAACCATGATTTTTGCTATATTACTAGCCATTAGCACAAACCACTTAGTACTATAGACGCGTAACGACCATGTTATCACTTAGGACTAAAACTCTGTTGCTCGGAAGGTGAACTAAATCTATTTTGGCGGCAATTCAAACGTGATGTCACTGTTTTTCATACAGATGTAATTATAATTTATTACTTACACATGAGATAAAAGGCAAAACAAACACACAAAATGTACAAAAAAAATTAATTTATTAAAATACAAGCAATTTAGCATTGTATATAAAATATATAATACATAACTTAATAATAATATTAATATGCTACGTTACAATTTAAAGCAATTAAAAAATAGATCTACATTATATTATACATTTTTTTGCTTAGACATTATTAGCACTGCATAGAAAAGCTTTAGAGATAATGTATGTCCGAAAATCGGTGATTTCTCATATCTTTATACCATTACAAAATTACATCTGTCAAAAATGATAAAATAATTATTTTAACTTTAATTTGTAGGTATATAAAGTCCACAAACGCCTGAAATATTAATGTGAAAAATGCACATTTTTATAAAAATAACTGGTACAAATAAAAAATCTTTGGAATGGCTGATAAAATTGTTTTTTTCTCTTCAAAAAATTATATTATTATCGATTTGATTGAAAATATGGCATTCACATAATGTTATAAAGACTATCGACAATTTTGAAATAACAAACAGGTATTAGCAATCATTTCAAAGATGTTTTTATTTTCGAGAATCATTAAAAAAATATTTCAGCTTATTTGTGATTTTAAAATCACTGGTACACGTTTTATTGAGATTCTTTCTTTTTGTATTTATTTTTTACTTGAACTCATACACTATAACACTAGATAATAGTCTACGCATACGATTTTAATAAACTCGCGAAAATACAAAACGAAACACACAAAAATACAATTTTAATAAGCTCACGAAAACACAAAACGATATAAAATAAATAGATCTGTAACCATAGAGAAGACACACACCAAACGTCAAGCACTAAAATATTCCTAAAGGTGAAGATAATGCAGTTTTCTGCAAGACAAAAATAGACAAAAACTATTAGACGCGACATCTCTTGACCGGAAGGTAGAGTTAAGAACTGAAACAAACGGCTTCCATTTAGGAGAAACGTCTATACAGGGTGAGTTCGACCACCCGTATCAGTCGTTTTTTTCGAAAACGGTTAGTCGTAGAGAGTTGTGTTAAAAATTTGTATTATAAAAGCCCTAATAAAGAATCAAATGGTGATAAATTTTTTTTCTGGGAAGGTCGGCTTCCCTATTAGTTTGCTCCAGAATGTCCAGAACTCCGGAATTCTAAATGTAACGATAGGTCGAAAGTGGTATTGTTGAAAAGATCTTTAAAAAAGTAGCAAGTTTTGTACGGATTTTTTTTTTATTACTGCCACCCCTGTTAAGTAATATTTGTTTGAAATTACTAAATTAAAATGTCATAATAACGAACTTTTTAAAAGTCCGCATTTAAAATCTAGTTACCTATCTATCGATCATTAAACACTGAAGAAGTACACTCACAGTATAACCAGACGAGCTCAGTAGTATGTATTAAAGAGTAAATGGAAGACAGTTTGAACACTTGTGACAATGTCTAAGGTTGCTAGATTCTTAATGCCGACTTCGATCGTTATTATGAAATTTTGATTTAATAATTTCAAACGATTGTTACTTAACAGGGATGGCAGTAATTAAATAATTTTTCCTACAAAACTTGCCTATTTTTTAAAGAGCTTTTTAACAGCACCACTTTCAACCTATCGTGTTTTCTAAAATTTCGGAGTTTTGAACATATAATAATTTATATTCATACTTATAGAAATTTACAGGGGTGGCAGTAATAAAAAAAATTTTCCTACAAAACTTGCTTATTTTTTAAAGATCTTTTCAACAATACCACTTTCGACCTATCGTTTACATTTATAATTCCGGAGATCTGGACATTCTGGAGCAAACTAATAGGGAAGCCGACCTTCCCGGAAAAAAAATTTATCACCATTCTATTCTTTATTAGGGCTTTAATTATACAAATTTTTGACACAACTCTCTACGACTAACCGTTTTCGAAAAAAACGACTGATACGGGTGGTCGAACTCACCCTGTATACTAAGTGGTTTGTGGCCATTAGTAGATCACCAAACAAAAAAGAGGGCCATGCTTTTTTTTCAAAGAATAAAAAAGAGTGTTTATTTTTTGCAAATATTTACTAGGTGGGAAGTATAGGACTGGTCATCAGTCGAATTTTTTTTATTACAACGGTAGGTATATTTTTCATAACAGCTTATTATTCTACTCGTTTTTACAAGAACGTTTTGTAAAAGTAGTATTTATAAATGAAATAACTATATAATTGTGTATATTTATAATAACGAACTTACCAGAACCCTGAGCGTCCAGAATCTGGCTTCGTGTCTGAATGTTTTGGTCGGATTGAGCAGGAACGCAAACATCAATATGTAAAGCACGAATGGGCTGACATATGCCGGGATGCTCAACGCTGCGCTGTTCAAGAAGCCGAGTACGCTGAGTGACCAAATGACGCCGAATATCGACGCCATCTCGATTATGTGTTGTTCGGACAGATGGTTGCGCGGATCCAGTTCAAAAATCAGCACGTGGTTGACGCCCGATGAACGCCAACCGTAGACATTGATGCCCCACAAGAACATGAAAATGACGAACAGCAGTGGACCGCGATAAAGTCGACATACGATACGCCAATCGTCTCTTCCGCGATGAAAAATTGCTACCAAAGACAATCTAAATACAATATGGTGCCCGAATAAGGTCATCCCACGTATCACAATTTGATAATTTTGAACAGTGAATATTATTCCTCATATACATAAACAAATAATGTACAAATCAACTTTTTCGTGTTTATATCCTTCCTCTTAAAATATATTTTTTAAACATGGAGTATAAACCGTCATACGATGACGTAGAAGAGAGTCACACTTCTTTATCTATAGGAAGAGATGTATAAATAGTATCTATTGATTATGTGCCTTGTGGTTCACACATATCAGTGGGCGTGACACAGTAGATCTAGTCAGCCAATTACAAGCTGATAATAATCTACGTCATTTCGGTAGCGGCACAATTCTATGTTTAAAGTTCCATTGAAAATACACAGTTTTGGGAATTTGTTTATTATAAAGCTTCCGAAAAATTTTCAAAACAATTGTTTCATTATCTATTTCCAAATATCCAAAGATTCCAAATAAAAAATACAATGGTATTTTTAACAAATTTTTTAAAGTTTAAAGGTTATCTGTCTCTGTAAAACTGTTTTATTTGCAACGTGACAAACTTTTTCAATTTCCAAAGTTAGCATAGTGGAAAACAAACAAACTCCGACAATGTAAATATTTTCGTATGTTTACGGTTCATTGATTTTCCATAATTTATGTTTGTAAATATAAACAGTCGGGGATGGATTTAGATTGCAAATTCGCAATATCAGTTTTTTAGGCATCATCATCTTTTAATGTATTTCTTACGTGAAGTCAAAAAATGTCCAGGAAAAATCATTACCTATACATCCCAACTAGCTTGAAATCAGCTAGTTACATATAAAAAAGTTTGCACTGAAGTGTTAAAATGTTTGAGAATTTTTTTACGAAAATAGGAAACTAGTAAGTTCAAAATATTTTTTCCCAATAAATCAGCCCAACAAAATTAATAAAAAAATAAAATTAAAAAGTAGGTGCATTAATATTATCGATAAGGAATAGATTGTGTGATGATGCTAATGTTATTGCGAAAAGCATGCAAAGTTTTATATTTAAGTATCGTCTTCATTTTGAAGAAAAATTATTGTCTCTTTTGTGCATCAACATCGATTTTACAATTCTCTTTATTTATCATCATGCAATGAGATCTTCAGAATTCAGACGGTGAGAATAATGATTTTCTTGGGAAATGACTCGTCTATTACGAAGTCTCAAGTTCTGATTCGAGAATTGGTGAAAGTATCAACTGGGTTTTCAACTTGTAATAAATTGAAACTATGATTTGGTACATCTTAAAAGAACTAAATTTAATAAAACCTCCACTTACCGGAGATAATGACGGCGACAACGAGAACAATTAGTGAACCGGAAAACAGGCCAACCTTGAACGTGATCCAAGGTGACTGTTGTTCTCCAAGTGGTGGCACACGTAGTCTTTTCATGGCGCGCTGTCGATCGCCACCCTCCAGTTCTTGGGTTACGGCCGATTCCGTTTCGCGGATTAATCGATCGATGTCTTTGTTTGTATAAAAGTGAGAGCTTTCTACGTTTTCCTTCTGCCATTTTGCACCAATGTCCATTGACAGTAACTAATTAAAGAGTAGAAATAAAATAGTGGGTAGGTACATGACAACTTGACAAGAACAATGGACATGGAGATTGAACTGCGCATTCCCTAGCTGAGCAATGCGTTGGAAATGTCCTCTACTGTCCAGTTGCAGCTCGAGGAGGACATATCCCTCCCTCCCCCCAAGCAGTTATCCCAGAAGATTTTTTCACTTTTATTGATTGCTACGTGTCAATTCGGTCTGAGATGTTGAAGGGAAAGAATGACGCCTGTCGGGTAATTCGCTCGTGCACATTGTTATTGATATATATAATATGTAAGAAATATTCTTTGAAGTTGGAGCCTTCTGGGCGCCTGTTTGTTTTGCGGCGCCCTAGGCTATAGCCTAGGATAGTCTAGTGGATAATACAGTCCTGGGTGGAATAGATTTGGGACGAAAGCTTCCGAAGATTTGCTTAAATGTACCATACACTCTTAATTAACATTTCTTATTATGCTGAAACAATATTTTTGAAGAATAATGTTTCCTAAACAAAAATAGTCACTTCTTGATCACTAAAGTTTTATTATTGAAATACACATTTCAAAGCAATGCTCCCATCATCATCAACTAAATTAAAGTTATGTAAACAAAAGAATGGGATGTAAGGGGATGTTTTGTTTATGGATTTCTTGACTTTGGGCGGTCGCATCCTCGGATGGCTCAGGGGAAAGTGCCATGGACGAACTCCCTACTCTCACTAGCCGTGTTCTGCACGGTACATGGGTGGTTTTGGGCTCTGTACCAGAATCCCCATGTATGGCTCCCAGTGCCACATCCCGGTAACTGTGTCGACCCACAGGCCAAACCTAGTGAGGGGAAAGAACCTACCTAAGTCAAGGTGTTGCAGCGTGCCGAGGACTGAGTGGTATCAGGGTAGTAAAATATGTGATATTCCGAACGGGCCCTTTGGGGAACCAGGCGAAACCCCATCGTAAACAGCCTTCTGGGCGTAAGGCGGCTCTGCGTCTGGTGACATGTATTTCCGACCAATGCGTGGGACCAAAATGGAACCGAATAATAAAAATACACAGTTAATAACTGAGAAAGACAGAGGCTCTCCAGTAGAGAGGAATCTGGATACGAACACAATGGAGGTTGACAGCCAGGGAAGTCTTGCACTAAACCTAGCTGATAAACCTCAAGAAACAACGGAGTCAATACAGGGAGCTGGCAGTACTGGCATACCTGAAAACTCCAAACAAGATGCGCCAGTCAGAGGCTCTCCGATTGAGAGGAATCTGACCTCGGGCGAATCTAAATCGGATCAGGGGGCTGGCAGTTCCAGCGAACCTGATCCTCTAATAAGACACACCGCGTCTGGGGTAAACCGTCTACATATAGACAAACCCAAACTTTCGGGCGCGGAAAGAAAAAAGCGCAAAAGAGCCGCAATTGCCGCCAAAAAGGCGAGTGCTGAACCGACAGGGACGCAAAAGCGATACCGGTCGGAAGGAAGCACTCCTAGTCCTTCACTAAGGCAGGCAAAGAAACCCAAGGGGACGGTATCGATACCCGAAAGGTCAAAACCTTCTTACAAAGAAGCGTTAACTGACTTCAGGATGGCGATCATTCATGCGAGCTATCCTGATGAACACATCTCAGAGGAACAATCTGAGGCAATCCAATCTAGCTTGATAGATGCCTTAGATAATACTGAAGAGGATATAACACCCAGATTCAGTCAAACCAGACTGAGAAATGGGGCACTGTTTATTGACTGCGCTGACCAGGGCACCCAGCAATGGCTATTTGCAGTCATGGACATCCTAAAACCTTGGGAAGGGGCTGATCTAAAGCTTACCATGGCCGATGACCTTCCCAAACCAATAAAGACCATCGTTTGGATACCGGGTACGCGTCACGACGAACCGGACAAAATTATTAAACGAATTGGTCTTCAAAATCCTAGCCTAACAACAACAGGCTGGAAGACAGTTCATCGGGAAACTGAACCTAAGGGTCAGAAACTCGTTATCAGTATGGACAGTAGGTCAGTGGAAGCCCTCCAGAAACTTGACTACCGTCCGTACGTAAACCTCACCAGGGTGACCTTTAGGATCCTGGGAAAAGGAGCGAAAGCAATAGCCACAACAACTACAACCGCTTCCGCTTCAACTTCCAAACAGGCTGACGATGAGGGTGGTGCAGATAAACCTACATCACAGTAAAGCTGCATCTGCAGCCCTCATCAATAAACTGGTAAGAGAAGATTTTGATCTAGCTCTTATTCAAGAACCTTGGTTATACAAGGGAAAAATCAGGGGACTTGGCTGCAATAAAGGACAGATTATTTATAAAACGTCTGAATTAAAGCCAAGAACCTGTATTTACGTTAAGAACTCTATTAACGCTTTACCACTTTGGAACTTTAGTTCTAGAGACCAAACGGCAGTGAAACTGCAACTCGAATTGGAAGGGAGCAGGATGGAACTTATAGTATCATCTGCATACCTTCCTTTCGATGCGCCTCAAATGCCACCACCAACAGAGCTACAGAATCTGGTAACATACTGCCAAAGCAGGAATATACAGCTCATAATGGGATGCGATGCCAATGCACACCACACTGTGTGGGAGAGCAGCAACATCAATCAAAGAGGTGAGTTCTTACTTGATTACATCATTAGTTGTAATATAGAGGTACTCAATCGAAACAATAAACCAACCTTTGTCACTGCACAAAGACAGGAAGTTATTGACATAACTCTTAGTACGAACTTAATTTGTAATAAGATTAATAACTGGCATGTTTCTGATGATCCCTCACTTTCGGATCATAGATACATATGCTTTCAAATTAAAACTCCCACTGTTGAACCAGAACTACGTAGAAATCCCAGGAACACCAACTGGGACTCCTATATCAACAGTCTAGGAATTGATATTCCTAAGGGTTGTAATAGTACAACTATTACAGGTAATTGATAAATGTATTATTGTAATAATTTAATAAAATGTAAAAGTGCGCCAATATACCAGTGTATGTGTGGTGTCATGAACAGATGATGATCTGTGCTGTACCTACGAGGTATAAAAACGCGATACGCGCGGGAAGGTTGTACGAATCAGAAAGCTAGTTTAAGCTCAGTGATTGTCGAGAAACATTTCAATAATGAAAAATCGGCAGTTTACAACAATATAGTTTAACCAGAGGGGTAAAGGACGCGACAGGCTTCGCGGGGTATATATATGGGCGACGCCCGGGAATCAGGGGAGTTCAACACAGTTCGACAGACAGTTCGAAACACAGAGTTCGGCACTCAGTTCAACACAGTGACACAGATTCTTTATTTGGCAAAGTTGATAAATAACACTTATTAATATGGGGCATAGTGTTGTTTCGTTAGTGGTAACTTTTAGCTTGTCGTTAATTAAAACAGTGTTTGTCGTGTAAAGTAGTGAACCCGGTGTTAAGTTGAAATATGTAGATTGTAACTCACGGGAAGTGAAAGTGAGTGCGAGCGATAGCTAGTGCCAATAAAATGCTAATTAACATAGCATTGGATAACACCTCATCTGTGGATTAACAGCATCATCATCATCATCTTTAGCTTCTGCGGGCTTAAAGCTTGCACATCAACAACTACAGCACCAGCGCAGATAAGATTGCCTTTTCTTTCATTTTTATATACGTATATATTTGCATCTCGAGATTAATCATTGCTAAGTGCATTTTGGTCAAATTTATTAATGACAAGATATTTTGTATTCCTCAAATGAGCTCAGTAGATATAAGGATTAACGGGTATAATCACATAATGGAATAGTGAAAATAATTAATTATTTTTTTTTTTTATTTTATTTATTGTGTTGTTGGTTGAAAACTGGAATTAATTATTTAAGATAACTTTTGCATCAGTTTAATATCATAATGACATTTCGTTATTATACCGATCATAAAAGGGCTAACTATAGGATATCTCGTAGTTTTGTTTATGTAGAATGTAGATTGATGTAACTATAACGCAATCTTGAATTGAGTTTTTTTTATTATTATTGAATATTATATACATTTGGTACAAATTTTGTGTTGTTTTATTTATAGGTAAATTATTCCGTATATCTATACGGTGGCGATCCTAACCAAACACTTGTACGGACTCGCTTGTTTCTGATCGTTGCGTTATAAGGAAAAATAAGTATTTTAATCGTGAGTCAGATGCCGTTAAATGACCAAAAGTAAAAATTTGCATATTGATATATTAGGTTATTACTATTTTTAAATCAGAAACAGGTGTAGACCCGTTACAAATGGCGATCATCTGCCAGGATTTTGAGTTTGCCAGAACGGCCGGGGGTCATTCAAATTGACCACAACACCCGGGAACTTCTGATATATATATTTGTGAATTGTTGTCAATAACATAATTGTATTTGAAAAAGCTTATCACAGATTCAGGCTTGTTACAAGTGACAATAATCACAGAATAAGAATTAGTTTTGAGTAACAGGAGTCATTCAAATTGACTGCAAAACCCGGGAAATTTTGAAAAATATTATTTAGAAGTTTTGCTTATTAACATTGTTTATCCATGACATTATTTGTTTGAATTTTCATTGTCAGAAAGTATTTGAATTGTTGATGAGATATATCATACTGTGTTATAAAGATATTTCTTGGTGTGTGGTCTGGAATTGTATTATTAATATTTTTATTCATAGTAAAGTATTTTGCATTAATATTTATCATGGAGGAAACACCTCAAGATTTTAATAAAGTAATTAATGTTTCACAAGACTTTCATGATTCGGGATTAGGTGACAGTAGTTTTAGTGACACTAGTCCGGATAGCACGGGGTCAGAGGGAAATCTTTTAGAGATACATAAAGAATCCGAAGTAGGCCAGGAACAAAGGGAAAACATAGGCAATGATCTTAATAGCAGGGGTAAAGAGCCGAAAAAGAAAGAATTAACCTTAGAGGATTTGTTTGCACTCCTGACTCAGACAAGTAATAAAATTCAAACCGACATTAAATTGAGTCTACAGGAAAGTACGTCCGAACTGAAGTCTGATTTGAATAAAGTAAATTTAAGTCAGCAAAAAATCGAAACAGAGTTGAATAAAACTAAAGAATCCATAGATATATTAAGGGGAGAGTTAAGAAAAGATATGCAAAATTCGATTGACGCGTTAGAAAAGAAGTTAGGTGAACGGTTCGATTCCAAACACCAGACCTTAGAAGTTAAACATAATTCTCTCCAAGTCGAGGTGGAAGTCGCCAAAGTAAAACTAGAAGAGAAAATAGTAACGATAGACACTAAATGTAATAATCACATAAGTAATTGCGAGACTGCCATCTCACTAGTGCGGTACGACCTGGAAGACAAAATCAGTATTGAACAAAATAAAAATCTTAGTAAATTTTCAGAATTAGACAAAAAGTTCGTAGAACACGGTAAAAAGATAGATATGTTACATGTAGAAGGAGTAAGTGTGTTCGGCAACAGGGAAAGGGGTACGATAGGTAGTTTACCAAAATTTATGAATGTTCACCCCATGAATTTCTTACACGAAATAGAGAAGTACTTGAATAAAAACTTTATCACAGAAGAAAACAAGTTAGATATAGTCGAGGAGGCTTTAGAAGGCGACGCTGAGAACATGTTTAAAACGATGAGGGCAAGGATAAGAAATTTTGAAGAGTTTAAGATCTGGTTTAAGAGTGTATTTTGGTCGCAGGAGCGACAAAATGACATACGTAAACAAATTTATGCGGACAATACCTATAAGGAAGGGCCACAATCAAATATGCTAGCACATTTTATAGAATGGTACACCAAAGGAAACCATTTAGAACCACCTATAGGCGAGAGTTGTCTAATAAATTTAATTTTCGGGCATTATGAGTTAGAATGGCAAAGGACTTTAATGGGACAGGATATTCAAACTTACGAGAAAGCAGTAACGACACTCGATAGACTAGACATGATAAGACGAGACAAGGGACCGGTGACGGACGCACATCGACATACGTCATCGGGTCAGAATAATAATAGGGGAGAGTTTATTAATACTAGTGGAAGTGGTTTTAGTCACAACAACCGTCCGTATAATCGGCCGAATAATTATAATAGGAACAACACCTATAATGGCAATAGAAATAATTTTAATCGCTCCAACCATGCAAATCAGAATTACGCTAACAATAATAATACTTCGTACGGTAGGTTCCATCTTTCCAACCGTGACAGTCAGAATAGGGAAAACCGAAGCGAAAATTTTAATAATAGTCGGGAACGAGTTTTTGAAAGCACTCGGGTAGGAAATGAAAGCCATAATACTCACGAGGAGCGCGCCTCGACTAGTAATAATATTTCCCATGCGGGAAACTTCCCCACGTCCCATTAAACACTCCGTTGATGGCGACAAAAGTAAAAGAGAGTAGGGGTCCACATAAAAATATTAGCCGACAAAAACCAAGACGAGCGTTTTCCATTAAATCGGTATTTTCGTGTAAAGATTTGCGTAACGACCTAATTAATGACCAAGATGTTGTAAAACCTGAACAAAGTAACTTAAACAAATCACCTGTGATAGAAGGATCCATAAAGAATCGCACGTTCCCTATATTGTTGGATACGGGTAGTGACGTCACTGCGGTAAACGAAGATTTGTTTACACAGCGGGAAAACGAAATAGGTTTGAAAAGTCCAGTGTTACCTGTAACTAACTTGCAGATAACTACAGCGGTGGAAAACAAAGCGTTACAGGAGGATCAACTGACGATCGAGTATATACCGGGTAAACAAAATGTGGTGGCGGACGTTCTGTCTCGTGATCCAGTAGATGGAAAACAGATAATCAATAAAGAATTCGCGTGTATTCATAAAATAAAATTAATGAATATTAACAGAAAATTAAACGAGAAATTGAAACAAGTAGCGCAGTTGCAATCTGAAGACGACGCTATGCAGGAGGTGCGTACACAGATGAGTGAGGGGTCGGTTGAGGTCAAGGAAAAACTAAATAAGTACTATTTGATATACAACTCAGTTTTGTTCAGGAGGAAAAATGTAGAAACGGACGAATGGAAGTTATGGCTGCCAGAAGTATTAGTGGAGGAGGTTATTGATAATTACCACGAAAGCTATGGACATTTCGGAGCTAATAAAATTAGCAAGGCTTTAAATGAATCGTGCATATTTAATAATATGGAACGCAGGATAAGAAGGAGATTACAGGCTTGCGATACCTGTCAGAAAGCAAAATGCTTAAATAAAAGTATGGAAGGAGAAATGAAGAATGTCTTGGCAAATGAGCCAGGAGAAATAATCAGTGTAGATTTGATGGGCCCGCTACCTACAGGGAAAGGAGGGGTGACCATGATTTTTGGCGTCTTGGACGTGTTTAGTAAATATATCAGATTATATGCGATTAAGAAAGCCACAGCTAAAGTTTTACGAACGAAAATTATCAATGACTATATAGAGAAACATGGTAAGCCGAAAACTATATTGTCCGACCATGGTCCACAATTCATTAGTGAAAAATGGACAGGACCTTTACGAGCACTGGATATAGAGGTACGATATTCAGCCGTGTACCACCCACAAACAAATTTAATTGAGCGAGCCAATAGAGAGATAGGAAGGATCCTCAGGTCATACTGCCATAATAAACATAATACTTGGCCAGACCAATTAAAGAACATTGAAAATTGGATCAACTGTACTCATCATGACTCCATCGGGTGCACGCCCTACCAGATAATGCACGGTAAGCGACCAAAGCGGTTGATAGAGGAAATAGTAGGTTTTCCGTATAGAGAGGAACCAGATATAGAAACGGTAATTGAGCTTGCACGGGAAACTATGTTAAAGAAAGCCCATAGGCGGAAAAAGAGACATGACTCAAAGAACCCCGCGAAATTCGAAGTAGGCGATTTAGTATTGACATACGCGCGACACCTATCGTCTTCGCAAAGGAAGGAGATCAAAAAACTATTCCTATTGTACGAAGGTCCATACCGAATTAAAAAAGTAGTTGGTCAAAACGCGTATCTATTAGAATATGTTACAGGGGGTCGTATAAAAGGTACCTATAACATAGTAGACTTGAAACCATATAAAATGTTAGAAAATTTAGAGAAAGAGAAAGAAGAGAGTAATAATGAAGGGGTTGTTACTGATCAACATAACAATACAATTTAGTTGTACGAATGGTGAAGCATTAATATTGTAAAATTTAGTTTAGAGGGATATACTTTTTTGGCTATAATTCATATATGGTTTAGAAACGTGATTCCAGATTGTAACCAGAGTTTATGTTATGTTATAATGGTTTTGTCATTTTGTGTATAGAATATAAGTTAGCTATAAGAATGTAAAAGTGCGCCAATATACCAGTGTATGTGTGGTGTCATGAACAGATGATGATCTGTGCTGTACCTACGAGGTATAAAAACGCGATACGCGCGGGAAGGTTGTACGAATCAGAAAGCTAGTTTAAGCTCAGTGATTGTCGAGAAATTTATATTAGAAATCGTGTCCATCGTGATTATAATAAAATTAAGCAAAATCGCAGGATAGTGGACAAAATAATTTGATTTATTAAATTAAATGTACGACGTTTCGTCTATAGATTTAGACTTTTTCAAGTACAATATTAAAAATAACAATATTTATGAAAATTAATATTAATTACTAACCATAGCAATTAACATAAGATAGGGTACATAAGACAAAAACATGGTAACATGGTAACAAATTATGTTGACTATAAATTTTAACAATCAAATAATAATAATACAAAAATTAGTATAATTTCATAATATAATTGTACTGACTACTTAAATTTTGAGT
Source organism: Mongoloraphidia duomilia (assembly GCA_039654895.1). NCBI lineage: Eukaryota > Metazoa > Arthropoda > Insecta > Raphidioptera > Raphidiidae > Mongoloraphidia > Mongoloraphidia duomilia. Next base: position 33,752 of record JBDIXK010000028.1, read on the forward strand.
GTCTGTTCTATAATTGATTGAATTGTTTTTTCTAATAAAACACATTTCACTGATATTGCGTTTCTTCCAATTTGACTCTTTATCTAATATTTGAACTTCATTGAAAAGAAATTTATGCCCAGTGTCGAAATGATGAGATGACAACGCCGTTTTATTATCACTTAATAAGTTTATGTTTCTACAGTCCATTTTGTGCTGATAAATTCTATTTTTTAATAACTGTTTAGTTTGTCCCACATAACACTTATTACATTCACAAGGTATTTTATAAATAATATTAGATTGATGTGAGATAGGCTTAAAGATAAGACGCCTATCTCACATCAATCTAATATTATTTATAAAATACCTTGTGAATGTAATAAGTGTTATGTGGGACAAACTAAACAGTTATTAAAAAATAGAATTTATCAGCACAAAATGGACTGTAGAAACATAAACTTATTAAGTGATAATAAAACGGCGTTGTCATCTCATCATTTCGACACTGGGCATAAATTTCTTTTCAATGAAGTTCAAATATTAGATAAAGAGTCAAATTGGAAGAAACGCAATATCAGTGAAATGTGTTTTATTAGAAAAAACAATTCAATCAATTATAGAACAGACACTCAAAATTTAAGTAGTCAGTACAATTATATTATGAAATTATACTAATTTTTGTATTATTATTATTTGATTGTTAAAATTTATAGTCAACATAATTTGTTACCATGTTACCATGTTTTTGTCTTATGTACCCTATCTTATGTTAATTGCTATGGTTAGTAATTAATATTAATTTTCATAAATATTGTTATTTTTAATATTGTACTTGAAAAAGTCTAAATCTATAGACGAAACGTCGTACATTTAATTTAATAAATCAAATTATTTTGTCCACTATCCTGCGATTTTGCTTAATTTTATTGTCGAGAAACATTTCAATAATGAAAAATCGGCAGTTTACAACAATATAGTTTAACCAGAGGGGTAAAGGACGCGACAGGCTTCGCGGGGTATATATATGGGCGACGCCCGGGAATCAGGGGAGTTCAACACAGTTCGACAGACAGTTCGAAACACAGAGTTCGGCACTCAGTTCAACACAGTGACACAGATTCTTTATTTGGCAAAGTTGATAAATAACACTTATTAATATGGGGCATAGTGTTGTTTCGTTAGTGGTAACTTTTAGCTTGTCGTTAATTAAAACAGTGTTTGTCGTGTAAAGTAGTGAACCCGGTGTTAAGTTGAAATATGTAGATTGTAACTCACGGGAAGTGAAAGTGAGTGCGAGCGATAGCTAGTGCCAATAAAATGCTAATTAACATAGCATTGGATAACACCTCATCTGTGGATTAACAGCATCATCATCATCATCTTTAGCTTCTGCGGGCTTAAAGCTTGCACATCAACAACTACAGCACCAGCGCAGATAAGATTGCCTTTTCTTTCATTTTTATATACGTATATATTTGCATCTCGAGATTAATCATTGCTAAGTGCATTTTGGTCAAATTTATTAATGACAAGATATTTTGTATTCCTCAAATGAGCTCAGTAGATATAAGGATTAACGGGTATAATCACATAATGGAATAGTGAAAATAATTAATTATTTTTTTTTTTTATTTTATTTATTGTGTTGTTGGTTGAAAACTGGAATTAATTATTTAAGATAACTTTTGCATCAGTTTAATATCATAATGACATTTCGTTATTATACCGATCATAAAAGGGCTAACTATAGGATATCTCGTAGTTTTGTTTATGTAGAATGTAGATTGATGTAACTATAACGCAATCTTGAATTGAGTTTTTTTTATTATTATTGAATATTATATACATTTGGTACAAATTTTGTGTTGTTTTATTTATAGGTAAATTATTCCGTATATCTATACGGTGGCGATCCTAACCAAACACTTGTACGGACTCGCTTGTTTCTGATCGTTGCGTTATAAGGAAAAATAAGTATTTTAATCGTGAGTCAGATGCCGTTAAATGACCAAAAGTAAAAATTTGCATATTGATATATTAGGTTATTACTATTTTTAAATCAGAAACAGGTGTAGACCCGTTACAGGGTCCATGTATGGTCAAAACAGTGGGGGATCTCGAACTAGCGTCTGAATTTATTCATGATGCTATTATTACATCCTATAAAGATAACTGTCCTGAGGTGGTTAGAAGCTTATCAAAACACGTCCCTTGGTGGAATAATGAGCTCACCACCTTGAGGAAAGACACCAGAAGACACTTTAATAGGGCTAAAACAACCGGGAATTGGGAAATATATAGAAAATTCTTAACCGAGTATAATAAGGCTCTCAGAAGGGCCAAGAGAGATAAGTGGAGGAAGTACTGTCGGGAGATCGAGAATATTCCAGACAGTGCTAAACTCCATAAAATTCTCTCCAGTGAACATCGCTCTAAAATAGGGTCACTAGAGACTGCAAATGGGAACTTTACCCATACAGGTAAGGAGACTCTTGAGGTGTTGCTCCAGACTCACTTTCCTGGATCTACAATTCTGGATGAAACCAATGGTATCACCACTCCTTTCAGGGCCCCAGGCAGGCCCTCGAGGGATGATTGGAACTTAGCGTCCAAGGTGGTTGATATACCCAGAATAATATGGGCAATTAACTCATTTGCTCCCTTTAAATCTCCTGGAGGTGACGAGATATTCCCGGAACTTTTACAGAAGGGAATTACTTATCTCAATAGACCTCTTTGTAGAATATTTAGAGCGAGTATAGCACTAAAGTGCATTCCAGTAAGCTGGAGGAAAACAAGGATTGCGTTCATACCTAAACCTGGACGTAATAACTACATGTCAGCCAAAGCTTATCGACCGATTAGCTTAACATCCTTCATGCTGAAAACCTTGGAAAAAATTATAGACAGATATATTAGGGACTGCGTACTTGAGATTTCTCCTTTACATGATAATCAGTACGCGTACCTATCTGGGAAATCTTGTGAAACAGCGCTACACAATCTAGTTAGTAGAATTGAAAAGACGCTGGAAAACAAGGAAATCGCTATTGGAGCGTTTCTGGACATTGAGGGTGCATTTGACAATACCTCAATAGAAACTATAGGCCTCGCTTTGGAAAGAAGAGGTATCAACAAAACTCTGTGCCATTGGGTCCATGCTATGCTCAGTAGTAGAGTAGTCAAGGCTACTCTCTACAACGAGACAGTGGAGGTACAGGTGACTCGTGGCTGTCCACAAGGAGGGGTTCTATCACCACTCCTATGGGGATTAGTCATCGATGAACTACTGTCTCTCCTTAACACATCAGGAGCTTATACGCAAGGCTATGCGGACGACCTAGTGATTCTTATACAAGGTAAGCACTATGACACTTTGTTGGATTTGATGCAGTCTGCCCTAAATGTTGTGCAGAGCTGGTGCCGGGAAACCGGACTTACAGTCAACCCAACAAAAACAAACATGATTAGGTTCACAAGGAGGAAGAAGGATATGAACCATCAGTTGCCTACACTCTTCGGCACTAGACTAACTTTGACCGACGAAGTCAAATACTTAGGGGTTGTGTTAGATTCCAAACTAACATGGAAATCCCATGTAGAAATAAAAATTAACAAAGCAATGATATTGCTCTGGACTTGCAAAAGAGCGATAGGCAAAACGTGGGGCTTAAAACCGAAGGTTGTATACTGGTTATACACAACGGTCATTAGACCCGCATTTACCTATGCTTCACTAGTATGGTGGCCCAGGACCGAGTTGCGGACTACTCAACTTGAACTGGGCAAACTACAAAGATCAGCCTGTTTATCAATAACAGGAGCAATGAATACTACCCCTACTGCGGCCATGGAAGTCCTTCTGGGACTGCCCCCACTGCATTTAGTGGTGATGGCAGAAGCCCGACTAGGTGCCTATAGGTTACAATGTAACGGAATGTGGGCTTCCACCCATACGTTAAAAGGGCACAGGACAATTGAACGGATAAAAGGCTATGATCAGATCCTGGAAATGAGATCAGATAGCATTAAGCCGGAATATATCTTTCATAAGACTTACTCGGTTACTATATTGAGCAGAGAGGCTTGTGAAAGAGGAGACCAATCATGGAACCCTGAGGGGTTGATCTGGTACACAGACGGATCGAAAACAAACTCAGGTACAGGCTTAGGGGTATATGGTGTAAGACCGCGTCTCAGCATCAGTAGACCACTAGGAGCTTATGCCACGGTATTTATTGCTGAAATCTGTGCCATTTTAATATGTGCACAAGAAAATATAGCCAGGAAATACTCTGGGAAGACTATTAACATATTTTCTGATAGTCAAGCGGCGCTGAGAGCCCTTGATTCTGAAAGAGTATGTTCAAATATGGTAAAGGAATGCCAGACAGCACTACAACATCTGGCAAATAACAGAAACAGGATTAACCTAATTTGGGTACCTGGACATCGAGATATTCCGGGAAATGAATCAGCTGATTCATTAGCAAAGGAAGGATCAAACAGTGAGTCAATGTCACCAGAACCTATATGCGGAATTGCTAAGGCAACTGCCAAGCAGGCGGTGACTAATTGGCTCCAGGAACAACACAAGATATACTGGACTAGAATTCCAGCGCAAGCACACTCAAAGGCCTTCATTGAAGAACCTCTAAGGAAAAGAACTACTGAAGTATTAAAACTCAGTAGGAATAACTTAAGAGCTTTGACTGGGATATTAACAGGACACTGTCATCTTAACAAACACCTACACAGGTTGGGTATTTCCGACAATGCTCTATGCAGCAAGTGCAAAGAGGTGGAGGAAACCGCTGCTCACATACTTTGTAAATGCGAAGCTGTCGCACAGACAAGGTATAAACACTTTGGATCAACTTTAATGTTACCTAAGGATTTTAAAGACATCAGCACAAGTAAGATACTAGACTACATTCACTGTCTGGGAATTCTAAAGAACTGATGGAACATTAGGGGAGCACAATAGACCTTATTGGTCGCAGTGCATACCTACAAGGGCCCCTACTTTTTAATTCTAATTCTAATTCTAATTCTAAACAAAAGAATATAAACTTAATTTCGAATTTATGTACAAAATAATAATCTAAGAGATTAAATAACAAGGGTCAGTTAAACCCCCAAAAATGAACGACAATGGCAAAAACCAAAGTTAATCTATATAAAAATGAAAGAATTGCCAATTATGGGAACATTCAGTTACAAAATTGTTGTGGTTAGACTAAACTGTTGATTTTTTTCTAGTTTCCAGCCATAGTGCTTTTAGTATAATTCTGAAGCCTATTTTAAATAAGTACACCCTTTATCAACAGTTAAGTAAATTACCCTCCAGGCAATTACGTTTAATTGAACGCAGGTGTGTTATTGTAAAATGGATTGCGTAGAATATTGCCTGTGCATTTTATAATTTTATTACATTGTTTAAATTGAAAAAAATACAAAAAAGAACGCTAGGTTTAATGCTTTGGAGGAAAAAAAACACGAAAAGATAGAAAAAAGTTTTCATTGGTTTTGTTTCTCATTTTATGCGGAGTATCATTTGAAAGAGGTTTTCTTAAGAATCTCAAAACTATTTTTTTTTCAGAATACTATCTTACGTAATTTTCGATAATTTCCTGATAACTCACCTCGAAAATTGCAATCCGTCACCCTATTTATTTCTAAAACTAGTATAAACTAAAATTTCGGAAAAACTAGTACGTGTATAACTTTATAGGAAAATTATTACGATGTTTCCAAAAGTTACAGTTTTCGAGACATTAATAATAAATTAACGATGACAATACAAATAATCTTAATTATGTTGTTGGCGAAATCTCTACTAATTTGTGTAATTATGGACAAGATTTAATGAAATGTAGTTTAATTTATTATATTATTAGGTATACTACACAATATATTCGTTTGTTAATTATTGTACGGAATCCCCGGCACGCGAGTTTCACTCGCATTTGGTCGTTTTTTTTATGATTTAAAGAAAACGACAGTGTTTCTTCTTTTAAATGCATTCGGTCCCTGATCAGGTTTTATTTTGTTTAATTAAAATTAGGTATACCATTTTATTTATTATACAGTACTAGCAACCCGGTTCGGCTTCGCCCGGGTGCTATAAATTTATGATTTATTAATACATTATCCACTTGCTTCGCTCGTTTGCTCTCGCTGCAATTTCTGAGATTATCCCCGATTTTCACCCGGACGAAGCCGGACCGGCCAGTTATTATAGCCTATGTCCTAAAGTAAAGTATGCACCCATCGAACAGTGAAAAAAAATTTGATTTCGGTTTTTTGAGATTACATCCGATTTTCTCTCGGGCGAAGCTGGACCGGCCAGTTTTGATTATATCCACATCTAAACCTTTATCGTGAACCAATCTATCTAATCATGAAAACTGAAACAAAATCCGTTCAGTAGTTACGGAGAAAATCGCGCACCGACAAACAGACAGACGTACCGGGGACTTCGTGTTATAATTATATATTGTATATTGATTGATGATGATGATTGATGATATTGATGATTGATATTGATTGATGATGCTGATATACATAATATAATCGTTTCTTGGAAAAAAACCATGGTTTATAAATTTGTGGTTGGCGAGACAGAAGTATTTCAAGGTGCTTTGTAGATAAAAAGTAATGTCTTGAAAGTAAGATAGTAATGTAAAATGCCGGTCCTAGGACACCCTAACCTAACGGCAAGATGCGCGCAGAATCCGCGAATAAAAACCGCGGAAAAAAATAAATCGCAGAATCCGCGAATTTTTAGAGAAAAACCGCGAATATTTTGCTAGCAGTCGATCGTGACTGCTAACCTAACCGCAAGATGTCCCCAGCATCCGCGAAATAAACCGCGAGATATCGCAGAATCCGCGGAAAAAAAAAAAAAAAAAAAAAAAAAAAAAAAAAAAATCGCAGAATCCGCGAATTTTTAGAGAAAAACCGCGAATATTTTGCTAGCAGTCGATCGTGACTGCTAACCTAACCGCAAGATGTCCCCAGCATCCGCGAAATAAACCGCGAGATATCGCAGAATCCGCGAAAAAAAAAAAAAATTGCAGAATCCGCGAATTTTTAGAGAAAAACCGCGAAAATTGTGTTAGCAGTCGTCCGACACTCAAAATCTGATCGGAAAAGCGGGGAAAATCAACGCGATTGCCCGGAAAAAAGGGCGTGTTACGCGACTTAATTAATCAATCAATCAGCAGTCGTTCGCGAAGTGGGGTGTGGCTAGGAATGCTGGCAGCTTGGAAGTGATAGCTTGGAGGCTAGGAATGCTGGGAGCTTGGAAACTATGGATGCTGAAAGCAAGGTTAGATTATCTAATTATATGCTTCGCGAGATTAGGTGGGAGGGTAAATGACGATTTCTTGCTCCCGCTGCTAGCATGCTGTAATGTCGCTCCTTCTGACATAAGGTGTAGAATATTGTACATCTTGTTACACATATTTTGATACGTCATTCCTATAACTTACCGCAATAATTTTTTTTGTATTTCAATACATAGTTTTTTATTCTATTCATATATATTATTTCATGTGCAAACAGTCTGTAATGTCGCTCTTTCAAGACTAATACATTTCACATTTTCTTGTCATATAATATGCAAGGAATGAAGCCTCAGCAATGGTGGGGATACATCATCTATCAATAACAAAATTTTAAATGTGAATCATAGCCACCACTTTCACGGTCAAACAAAATATTCGCAAATATTAACAATTTAGTTTTATTATTATCATGGCGTTAATCTAAAACTTTCTAAAACTCTGCTGTCGGTTGACTGAGTCATAAAGATATGTTTCAACACACAATCAAATATATTTAAACAAAGGAATGTGTTATTATCCATCCATTAATCTAAAAACATTCTAAATACTACACTGCTAGATAGATTGCACTTATGATATAATGTGTATCGTGGCTTGAACAAAGGACTTCTAAGAATGTCGTTTGATGTAAATAATACCGCGATATAATTAAACTATACACCAAATCAATCTCACTATATAACGCGAAACGTAAAAACGTGAAACGTTTCTTAGTATAAGTAAGTATAAGTATTTATTTTGTTTACATGGTAAACAAGTCAGATTACATAGTTTACAAAAGTTAAATTTAAAAATTGTTTAAAATTATATAATACACTATTTAATAATATTTTCTCTATTTTGTTATATTTAAGTAAAGGTAATTCCTGGACATTTCGATAATAATAATAATACAGAATAATTAATGTTC
>JBDIXK010000029.1:0-41780 GCA_039654895.1 Mongoloraphidia duomilia
TTGCGGCCAACCTTTGCATGAGGATATTCCGTGCAGAAAGGTGTCGCATTGCGTTAATTGCGACGGAAGTCATTCTGCAAGATCTAGAGAATGTCCACAATACAAAGTGGAGTTCAAGATCCAAGAAATTAGAATAACAGAAAAAATTTCTTTTGCAGAAGCCAAGCGCAAGTATAAAGAATCTGTCCCTTCTTTCACACGTTCCTTTGCGACCATTGCTGCCGTTCCTGTCGTCAAAGTAGACATGTCAACACAAACATGTGACATGTCTACACAAACCGAAATTTCCCCTTCGAGTTCTAAAGTTGTTGCCAAAAATCAAATTAAAAATAAAAATAATAAAAGTCCGGATGATAAATCGAGATCGTCGGTTAAAAAACCAAGTTCACCGGTAAAATCTCAAATTGAAAAAATTAAAACAGTATCTCCGGTAAAGAAAACTAAGATTATCTTGAACCGGGATAATAGTCATAAAATGACTATTACACGTACGCGCGTCGACCATAGCAGCAGTGCAGACTCTGCTATGGACGAAGATATTAGCAGACCTCCCCATCATCGGTCTGATGCAGCGAGGAAAAAATGAGGTAGCTCCTTTTTAGGCGCGATCTTAGCGAAGCTAGAAGCGCCTATATACACTCGCTTTGTCTGTACGTCTGTGAATCTGTGAATTTGTAACGGATTTTTTGTATCAGTCGTACAGCCCAAACGGGTTAACCGATTTTAAAAAACTTTTTTTTGTTCGATTCCTCTCGGGATCTATTTGATTTTTGAATTTTGGCCCCAGAAGGGAGCAAATTAGAAAAAACGGTGTTTTTTGCTTATAGTTTGCTCAATTTAAGTCAGATCGATTCGAAACCCGTCTTAAACGAAAGAGGAGAATATTCTAGATAGATTTTATGTATAATATTGTGTCAACACAGTTTTTTTAAGCAGATTTATATTCAAATACAAATATATAAATGCGACTTTATCTTATAAATCGCGAACTTGTTTCGGTTGTCCTTGTCTGTTGTACAGTGTGATATGGATATTGGAAGATAGCGTATGCTCTGTCTTATATTGCATTATTTTAATATAGTTATTCAATTTTTTGACCTCTGATGTTTGAATTTAAGTTTAAAAATTTTGGAGCATACAAGTAATTCAAGAATTACAAGGCGCGATATTCATGTAGGTATTGTGTGTAAACGGTTTTACCGAACATAGGGAAAATAACACTAAGAAGATCAATTTTGTAATAAGACCTAATGTAAATATGTATTGGATTACATAGAAAAAATAGTGCAGTGAATTTTTTAAACAATTTTCCATAGCAACGGTTGACTATTAAGCGAAACTCGGAACCGGCTAAATAAAAAAGTCATGATGTGTCTGTCGTAAAATACCCAAAAGAAGCTATGCTTCTTACGCATTGTATATAAAACCAAATTTATCAAAGATATAAACAATCCAATTAAAAAGTTATTATTTGACTGCCATTTTGAAATCTGCCGCCATTTTATTTTTTTGTGTCTTATTAAACTCTCAAATATCAATTTTCAAAAGGATCGGATAATTTTTACAAAGAAGTATATACCTATGGCCGCCATTTTAAAATATGACGTCATTTTATTTTTTTGCGTTCTATAAAACTCGTCAATATCTATTTTCAAAAAGATCGGATAATTTTTACACAAAAAGTACATATTGCCGCCATTTTGAAATCTGACGTCATTTTATTTTTTTGTGTCCTATGAAACTCTCAAATACCGATTTTCAAAAGAATCGGATAATTTTTACAAAAAAGTACATGTGGCCGCCATTTTGAAATCTGACGTCATTTTATTTTTTTGTGTCTTATGAAACTCTCAAATATGAATTTTCAAAAGGATCGTATAATTTTTAGAAAGGAGTACTACATATTTCCACTATTTTGAAATCTGACGTTATTTTATTTTTTTGTGTCCTATAAAACTCGCAAATATCAATTTTCAAAAGGATCGGATGATTTTTACAAAAAAGTACATATGGCCGCCATTTTGAAAAATCTGACATCATTTTATTTTTTTGTGTCCTATGAAACTCTCAAATATCAATTTTCAAAAGAATCGGATGATTTTTACAACAAAGTACATGTGGCCGCCATTTTGAAAAATCTGACGTCATTTTATTTTTTGGTGTCCTATGAAACTCTCAAATATCAATTTTAAAAAAAATCGGATAATTTTTACAAAACAGTTCATATAGTCGCCATTTTGAAAAATCTGACGTCATTTTATTTTTTTGTGTCCTATAAAACTCTTAAATGTTAATTTTCAAAAGAATCGGATAATTTTTACAAAAAAGTACATATAGCCGCCATTTTGAAATCTGACGCCATTTTATTTTTTTGTGTCCTATAAAACTCTCAAATATTAATTTTCAAAAGGATCGGATAATTTTTACAAAAGTGACGTTACACTACTTCGTGACGTGACGTTTCACTTTTTATTATTTAGGTCCCCAAACGTGCGTTAAGAAGCATAGCTTCAAATAGAAATAGGTAAAAAAACTTCTAAGTTAAACGGTTTTATAAATGTTTTAAAAAGAAAAAAATAATATTTAATTTAGGTTCATAAGTATAAAAGCGTGGGTCGTAAACTCTATTTTAATTTATTACAGTCACGACCCACGCTTTTATACTTATGAACCTAAATTAAATTTTATTTTTTTCTTTTTAGTACATTTATAAAACCGTTTAACTTAAAAGTTTTTTATCTATTTTTATTTTTAATTTTTTAGTGTGCTTTATTTCCTTAGTCTGATTTTATAACATTTATCCGATCCACTGAAACGTTACCGGAGAAAGACCTTTTGCCTGTGAAAATTCAAAAGTACGATTTGCACCCGGACGAAAGCCGGGCCGGTCAGCTAGTTACCATAATATTGTATTGTCACCGGAGCTACACATGTGTTCAAAATTTCAACTCAATCCGATCACGGGAAGTGGGTGAAAATTTAAAAGTACGATTTACACCCGGACGAAACCCGGGCCGGTCAGCTAGTTACCATAATATTGTATTGTCACCGGAGCTACACATGTGTGCAAAATTTCAACTCAATCGGATCATGGGAAGTGGGTGAAAATTTAAAAGTACGATTTACACCCGGACGAAAGCCGGGCCGGTCAGCTAGTTACCATAATATTGTATTGTCACCGGAGCTACACACGTGTGCAAAATTTCAACTCAATCGGATCATAGGAAGTGGGTGAAAGTTCAAAAGTACGATTTACGCCCGGACGAACCGGGCCGGTCAGTTAGTAACCATAATATTGTTTTGTCACCGAAGCTACATATGTGTGCAAAATTTCAACTCAGTCGGTCGCAAGATTTGTAACAAATATACGGGATCAAGCTAAATAAAACCACCGTTTCAAAAACAAAGCATCTACTACCTACTTACTTTTGCGTGATGCCAGAACATACGTTTTTAATTGAGAATCAGTTCGGTTGCTTTTGCATGATGCCAGAATATTTTAAAACTCGCAGTCGCATAAGAAGTTATTTACTTGAAAAAAAATCATGTAAATCGGATCAGTGGTTCTCGAGTTATAAGCGTACAAAGGGACATGCAGACAGAGAAAGTCAAATTGTTCGGGAAGGTATGAACGTCGAGAAATTTTGGTCCGATCCCTAGGTCTCGCCATCCGATCGACGTCAATAATTAGTTACACGTCATTTTAACTCAGTAGGCCAGGGTTTTTAAACTTAAATTTATTAGATAAAGTCGCATTTATTTAGTTTAATAATCATGTAAATCTGTATAAAAAACTGTTTTGACACAATATTATACATGAAATCTATCTAAAATTTTCTGCTCTTTCGTTTAAGACAGGTTTCGAATCGATCTGACTTAAATTGAGCAAACTATAAGCAAAAAACTCCGTTTTTTCTAATTTGCTCCCCTCTGGGGCCGAAATTCAAAAATCAAGCGACGTTAGGATCAAACGGACCCCGAGAGGAATCGAACAAAAAAAAAATTTTTTAAATCGGTTAATCCGTTTGGGCTGTACGACTGATACAAAAAATCCGTTACAGACTCACAGATTCACAGACGTACAGACAAAGCGAGTGTATATAGGCGCTTCTAGCTTCGCTAAGATCGCGCCTAAAAACCATGGCCTTGTAGTATGTAAGTATTGCACAATTGCACAAGTGTTAACGAACTCATATCAACCATTTATATGAGTTCGTTAACACTTGTGCAATACTTACATACTACAGCCTACTGAGTTAAAATGACTTGTAACTAATTATTGACGTCGATCGGATGGCGAGACCTAGGGATCGGACCAAAATTTCTCGACGTTCATACCCCGGCTTTCGTCCGGGTGTAAATCGTACTTTTGAATTTTTACCCACTTCCCGTGATCCGATTGAGTTGAAATTTTGCACACATGTGTAGCTCCGGTGACAATACAATATTATGGTAACTAGCTGACCGGCTCGACTTTCGTCCGTGTGTAAATCGTACTTTTGAATTTTCACCCACTTCCCGTGATCCGATTGAGTTGAAATTTTGCACACATGTGTAGCTCCGGTGACTATACAATATTATGGTAACTAGCTGACCGGCCCGGTTCGTCCGTGTATAAATCGTACTTTTGAATTTTCACCCACTTCTATGATCCGATTGAGTTAAAATTTTGCACACATGTGTAGCTCCGGTGACAATAAATATTATGGTAACTAGCTGACCGGCCCGGCTTTCGTCCGGGTGTAAATCGTACTTTTAAATTTTCACCCACTTCCCGTGATCGGATTGAGTTGAAATTTTGCACACATGTGTAGCTCCAGTGACAATACAATATTATGTTAACTAGCTGACCGGCCCGGCATTCGTCCGGGTGCAAATCGTACTTTTGAATTCTCACAGGCAAAAGGTCTTTCTCCGGTAACGTTTCGGATAAATGTAATAAAATCAGACTAAGGAAATAAAGCACACTAAACAATTAAAAAGTCACGTCACCAAGTAGGGTAACGTCACTTTTGTAAAAATTATCCGATCCTTTTGAAAATTAATATTTGAGAGTTTTTAGGACACAAAAAAATAAAATGGCGTCATATTTCAAAATGGCGGCCATATGTACTTTTTTGTAAACATTATCCGATTCTTTTGAAAATTAATATTTGAGAGTTTTATAGGACACAAAAAAATTAAATGGTGTCAGATTTCAAAATGGCGGCCATATGTACTTTTTTGTAAGAATTATCAGATCATTTTGAAAATTAATATTTGAGAGTTTCATAGAACACAAAAAAATAAAATGACGTCAGATTTCAAAATGTCGGCCATTATATATACTTTTTTGTAAAAATTATCCGATCCTTTTGAAAATTGATATTTGCGAGTTTTATAGGACACAAAAAAATTAAATCACATCAGATTTCAAAATGGCGGAAATATGTAGAACTCCTTTCTAAAAATTATACGATCCTTTTGAAAATTGATATTTGAGAGTTTCATAAGACACAAAAAAATAAAATGACGTCAGATTTCAAAATGGCGGCCGTAGGTACATTTTTGTAAAAATTATCCGATCCTTTTGAAAATTGATATTTGAGAGTTTCATAGAACACAAAAAAATACAATGACGTCAGATTTAAAAATGGCGGCCAAATGTACTTTTTTGTAAAAAAACCCGATTCTTTTGAAAATCGGTATTTGAGAGTTTCATAGGACACAAAAAAATAAAATGACGTCAGATTTCAAAATGGCGGCCGTATGTACTTTTTTGTAAAAATTATCCGATCATTTTGAAAAGTGATATTTGAGAGTTTCATAGGCCACAAAAAATAAAATGACATCAGATTTCAAAATGGCGGCCATATACAGTGTGTCCACAGACTCATCCTCAACATGGGGATCTCCGTTGTTATGGGAGATAGAGATTTGGTTAAATGAGACAAAATGTGCAGAATCTCCAGTACTACTACCCTGTGTAATCAAACTTTCCATATTTTGCTTGGTTCGCGACCGACAGTTGAAAAACGAGATTTACCCATTTTCGTTTTTTGTTTATAACTCGCTTATTAAGGAAGTTAGAAAAAAAATATTTTCACTTTCTTAAGGCCCTTTTTTATGAAGATTTCAAATCTCTTTTCATATTTTTATTTACTTTTATAGTTTTCGAGATACTTGTATTAACTTTGTTTTTTTAAATACACGTCAAAGATGGCCATGGCACCACTCGAAAGAGATTTTTTTCCTCTTTAATTTGATATGAGAGTTGATGGATTTATTTTCAAAAATAACAGAGTTATACGTAAAACACTGATTTTTAATAGTAGGCTATGCTAAATTAATTGATAAAACAACAGAAGGCTTAGCAAACAGTTAAAATTCGCGTTGGCTTGGTAAACGGCTGTTTTGTTTTAGCTGTCAAAGTGTAGTTTGTTGCTAATTTGTCAGTTTACTAAGTGATTTATTAAATTTACTTTTGTTATCATGGAACCATTTTGTAACAATGAAAAATTTGATATGTTATCTTGTTATATTCTATGTCACAAAAATTCGACCAGAGCTGCAGAAATGTACTTCGATCAGTATCCAGAACGAAGACAACCTCATTCGTCTATTTACAGAAACTTACGAGTAAATTTAATAAACTATGGATCATTTAAAAAGCCGTTTACTAAGTCAAAGCGAATAAGTGAAGAAGACAAAACTACTGTTTTACGATCAATTGTTGAAAATCGATTATTTTTCATTGTTACAAAATGGTTCCATGATAACAACAAAAAATTTAATAGATCACTTAGTAAACTGACAAATTAGCAACAAACTACACTTTGACAGCTAAAACAAAACAGCTGTTTACCAAGCCAACGCGAATTTCAACTGTTTGCTAAGCCTACTGTTGTTTTATCAATTAATTTAGCATAGCCTACTATTAAAAATCAGTGTTTTACGTATAACTCTGTTATTTTTGAAAATAAATCCATCAACTCTCATATCAAATTAAAGAGGAAAAAAATCTCTTTCGAGTGGTGTCATGGCCATCTTTGACGTGTATTTAAAAAAACAAAGTTAATACAAGTATCTCGAAAACTATAAAAGTAAATAAAAATATGAAAAGAGATTTGAAATCTTCATAAAAAAGGGCCTTAAGAAAGTGAAAATATTTTTTTTCTAACTTCCTTAATAAGCGAGTTATAAACAAAAAACGAAAATGGGTAAATCTCGTTTTTCAACTGTCGGTCGCGAACCAAGCAAAATATGGAAAGTTTGATTACACAGGGTAGTAGTACTGGAGATTCTGCACATTTTGTCTCATTTAACCAAATCTCTATCTCCCATAACAACGGAGATCCCCATGTTGAGGATGAGTCTGTGGACACACTGTATACTTTTTTGTAAAAATTATCCGATCCTTTTCGGTATTTGAAAGTTTCATAGGACACAAAAAAATAAAATGATGAAGATATAAAAATGGCGGCCGTATGTACTTTTCTGTAGAAAATATGCGATCCTTTTGAAAATTGACATTTGAGAGTTTCATAGAACACAAAAAAATAAAATGACGTCAGATTTCAAAATGGCGGCCAGATGCACTTTTTTTTAAAAAATTATCCGATTCTTTTGAATATTGATATTTGAGAGTTTGATAGGACACAAAAAAATAAAATAACGTTAGATTTGAAAATGGCGGCCATAATATGTACTTTTTTGTAAAAATTATCCGATCCCTTTGTAAATTGATATATGCGAGTTTTATAGGACACAAAAAAATAAAATGACACATATTTCAAAATGGCGGAAATATGTAGTACTCCTTTGCGAAAATTATCCGATCCTTTTGAAAATTGATATTTGAGAGTTTCATAAGACACAAAAAAATAAAATGATGTCAGATTTCAAAATAGCGGCCGTATGTACATTTTTGTAAAAATTATCCGATCCTTCTGAAAATTGATATTTGAGAAATTTATAGAACACAAAAAAATAAAATGACGTCAGATTTCAAAATGGCGGCCATATGTACTTTTTTGCAAAAATGATCCGATTTTTTTGAAAATCGGTATTTGGAGTTTCATAGGACCCAAAAAAAATAAAATGACGTCATATTTTAAAATGGCGGCCATATGTAGGTACTTTTTTGCTAAAATTATCCGATCCTTTTGAAAATTGATATTTGAGAGTTTTACAGGACACAAAAAAATAAATTTACTTCAGATTTCAAAATGGCGCCCGTATACACTTTTTTGAAAAATTATCCGATCTTTTTGAAAATTAATATTTGCAAGTTTCATAGGTCACAAAAAAATAAAATGACGTCAGATTTCAAAATGGCGGCCATATATACTTTTTTGTAAAAATTATCCGATCCTTTTGAAAATCGGTATTTGAAAGTTTCATATGACACAAAAAAATAAAATGATGTAAGATTTGAAAATAGCGGCCGTATTCACTTTTCTGTAAAAATTATCCGATCCTTTCGAAAATTGATATTTGAGAATTTTATAGAACACAAAAAAATAAAATGACGTCAGATTTCAAAATGGCGGCCATATGTACTTTTTTGCAAAAATGATCCGATCTTTTTGAAAATCGGTATTTGGAGTTTCATAGGAAACAAAAAAAATAAAATGACGTCATATTTTAAAATGGCGGCCATATGTAGGTACTTTTTTGCTAAAATTATCCGATCCTTTTGAAAATTGATATTTGAGACTTTTACAGGACACAAAAAAAGAAAATTAGGTACTTCAGATTTCAAAATGGCGCCCGTATTCACTTGTTTGAAAAATTATCTGATCTTTTTGAAAATTAATATTTGCGAGTTTTATAGGACGCAAAAAAATAAAATGATGTCATATTTAAAAATGGCGGTCATTATGTTGTCTTTTTGAGTCAACATAATACTCTACATTGTCGACACAACATTGTTTTGTTTTGGCAGTTTCTATTTGCTACGCTTTTGAAACAAACAAGTAATTCAAAATTATAATTTCGTTGTAATCAGACCTATTTTATACTCGTCTTGATTAAATCGAATTTTGTTGTGTTTTAATTATTTATTATTAATTTTATATAAAGATCTACAATAATATTAAATCAAGTCAAAAAGATCTTTATAATTGGTATATATTTCTTTGTAAAAATTATCCGATCCTTTTGAAAATTGATATTTGAGAATTTAATAAGACACAAAAAATTAAAATGGCGTCAGATTTCAAAATGGCGATCAAATAATAAATTTTTAATTGTATTATTTATAACTTTGATAAATTCGGTTTTATATACAATGCGTAAGAAGCATAGCTTCTGTCGGGTGTCTTACGACACATCATGACTTTTTTATTTAGCCGATTCCGAGTAACGCTTAATAGTCAACCGTTGCTATGGAAAATTGTTTAAAAAATTCGACTGATGACCAGTCCTATACTTCCCACCTAGTAAATATTTGCAAAAAATAAACACTCTTTTTTTTATTCTTTGACTAGGCCCAAATAACCTTAGCTGTTGGTGGTCTTTAAAACACAATTTAATTTTTATTCTTTGAAAAAAGCATGGCCCTCTTTTTTGTTTGGTGATCTATTGATGGCTAGCTTAATATAGCAAAAATCATGGTTACCTTGATTTACGTACAATTTTTATTTTTTTTAGTAAAATATTTTTTTTCTCGAAAACTATACATTTTAGAGAAAAAAAATATTTACATTTTTTTCATATTATAACATCTAGAATTCATTTATATTTTTTTTTACCTATGTTAATACGTGACATTGAGGACGTTTTTTTGAATATCTCAGGATCCACTGAACCGATTTGACTCAAAATCTAATCAGATCTAAGTTAAAGGCTGATAAACACAATAGAACAATCGGCATGCCCGTATGTTGTTCCGTTCTTAAGATATCGAAGGCGAAAAATTGACCACATACACACACACACACATACACACATACACACACACATACAGACATCAGTCAGAAAATGATCTTAAACGATTGCTAGGGTCTCAAAACGTGAAAATCTTTTAAAATCTCGAAATATTGTTTTCGGACTGAATCCATTACTTCCCTACCATAGTAGAGGTGGGAAGTAAAAATTCACTGTACCTACTATTTTTTCTATGTAATCCAATACATATTTATATTAGGTCTTATGGCTCATAGCCTACTACAAAATTATAAATCTTCTCAGTGTTATTTTCCCTATATTCGATAAAACCGTTTACACACAGTACCTACATGAATATCGCGCCTTGTAATTCTTGAATTACTTGTATCCTCCAAAATTTTTTACTAATTATCACATTCAATTTCTTACAGTGGAACATGAACGGCTTTTATATTCATTTCAGTGAATTGAAACTCCTCCTAAACGATCATAATTCTACTGCTATTAGTTTACAGGAAACACATTTAAAAGACACAAACACTCCGGTTCTTCGTGGCTTTACGATTTATCGTAAAGATAAACCATTCATTGAACGTGCCAGTGGCGGAGTGGCAGTTTTAGTTCGAAATAGTGTGTTTTCCGAAAAAGTCCCATTACAATCTGACTTACAGGTCATCGCTGTCAGACTTTATGTGCCGAATCCGGTAACTTTGTGTTCAATATACATTCCTCCATTAGAACAACCGACACTTACAACCATTACATCTATAGACCAACTTCCACGCCCCTTTATCATCATGGGGATTTTAATGCCCACAATCCCACTTGGGGTTCTAATCATGTGGATGCTCATGGAAGGCAAATGGAGACGTTGATTCTAAATCAAAACTTGGTCGTATTGAACACAGGTTCCAATACACATTTCTCGGCTGCAAATGGGACATTTTCCGCTATAGACCTTACTCTATGCTCTTCTTCTATCGTCCCATCCTGTGAATGGGAAGTAAATGCCGATCTTTGTAGCAGTGACCATTTTCCAATCATATGTCGGCTTCTTTCATTCCATGTGGATGAAAGACGCTCCCCAAAATGGATAATACATGAAGCTGATTGGTCACGGTTCCAAGAAGCGCTTGATATCGGCGAAATGAACTTTGGCAATGTTGATGCTGCTGTAGAGCATTTCACGGATGCGGTCATCGAGGCGGCTTTAGCTGCAGTCCCACGCACGTCAACAACACCGCGACGTGTGCCTGTTCCCTGGTGGAATCAGGCTTGTCGGAATGCCATCCGTGAACGTCATAAATCTCTCCGTTGCTTCAAAGATAATACGACGGATGAAAATCGTATAATTTTCATGCAAAAGCGTTCCATTGCCAGACGTATCATAGCAGAGAGTAAGAAGCAGTCATGGAGTGAGTTTGTTTCCACTGTAAGAAGCTGTACTCCCGCTCGCGAGGTGTGGGAGAAAATCCGGAGAATCTCTGGTAAACAGAGTTTTAATTATATTTCTGGATTGGTAATGGGGAATGACATTATTACGTCGCCTGATGAAGTCGCCGATCACATGGGTGCATGCTACGCGAAAGTCTCGAGTTCCTTTAACTATCTAGAGGGTTTTTCTGCTCAAAAAAACCAAGCAGAAAAAGTTGCATCAAACTTTTCCTCACAAAATGAGGAGAATTACAATGCACATTTCTCCTCGTGCGAACTACAGTCGAGTTTGCATGATTTCCATGATACTTCTCCAGGATCTGACGATATCCATTACCAATTTTTGAAAAAGCTACCTCCCTCCGGTTCGATATTCCTTCTCAACATGTTTAATTTAATCTGGTCCTCGAATACATTTCCTACCGTTTGGTGTAATTCTATTATAGTGCCGTTGTTGAAGCCCGGTAAAGACCGAAAGCAAGCATCAAGTTATCGTCCTGTTTCACTGACTAGCTGTTTGTCAAAACTCCTCGAACGAATGATCAACCGACGATTGGTTTAGATTCTTGAATCCAGACGATTGATCACGAATGCCCAGTGTGGCTTTCGGAAGCACCGTTCAACAATGGATTATCTAGTCAGGCTGGAGTCCGCAATACAGGACGCCTTTCTTAACAAACAGCACTTGATAGCGGTCTTTTTCGACCTTGAAAAGACTTACGACACTACATGGCGGTATGGAAAACTCCGAACACTACATAATTGGGGTATCAGAGGACATCTTGGGAATTTTATAAATATTTTTTTATTAGAGCGTTACATCCAAGTTTGCATCGGCAACACTTTGTCTAGTGTCTTTGTACAGGAGAATGGTGTTCCACAGGGTTCGGTTTTTAGTGTCACTTTGTTTTCCATCGCTATTAATGGTATAATTGACAGCATTCTATCGTCTGTAGAGTCATCGCTCTACGTTGACGACTTGGCGATCTACTGCTCGTCAAAGTACATTTGCACTGCACAACGTCATCTGCATTAATAGCATCCAGAACTGGACAACCAACAATGGGTTTAAATTTTCCGTTGGGAAAACCCAGTGTGTGCACTTTTGACGCGTTCGTAATTGTTATCAGGAACCATTTTTATATCTATATGACACTTTGATTTCTGTACAAGACACTGCTCGGTTTTTAGGACTTACTTTTGACCGGTCGTTAAATTGGAAGGCTCATTTTAATGTTTTAAATAGGAAGTCGATGTCTTCTCTTAATATTTTAAAAATTTTATCCAGTACCACGTAGGGTGCAGCTGCAGACCGTACGAGTATTGCTTTTTACCAATTCTGGATCCACCAACCACCAGACGTGACGTCACACCCCCACCCCCTAGCAATCCCCGCCCCCAGCCACCCCCCATCAGATATCGCCATCAAAGTCCCCACCCCTCAGATAACCTCTTCTAGGCACCGCCCCCAGCCACCCCCACTAGCTACCGCCCCCAAGAAACCCCGCCCCCATCTACCCCCATCATATATAGCCTTCCTAGAGTCCCCACCCCTCAGACACCCTCTCCCAGGCACCGCCCCCAGTATTCCCACTAGCTACCGCCCCCAGAAGCCCCACCCCTCTAGATACCCAGCCCCATTGACGAGTCCGCCCATCAGATTAATGGCAAACGTTTCAGAGCTCCGCAAATACAGACTCCAATCGCCATAGGCAATCGGGGCGGGGCGTGCAGGAGTTCAAAACTCCAATCGTCTACAAGCGGCATGCGTCCATAGCTAAACGGGGCGGGGCAACGCTGTAGTTCAAGCTCCAATCGTCTCCGAAGCACCACAGACGTTTGGGAGAGGCTAGACCCGTTTGTCCGCGAGCGGCGTGCGGGGGGAAAGCTATGGGGGGATAGTTCAACGGACGGGCGTTGTTCTTTCGCCTTCTATGAAAGCATTAATTTTCTCTCTCTCTCTCTCTCTAGCTCGCTCTTTCCGTGTACAAGACGGATGAAGAGCTCAATGTGAATAAATAAGAAGAAAAAGAAACACAAAACATGTTTTAAACTGATTTATTATCAAAAAAAATTAACAATAATAATATGAATAGTTATAATGAAATTAATAATAATAATTGAATAGTTATAATAGATATTAATGATTAAAACGTATGTTAATATATATATATTTTTTAAATTATTATGTAGTAAATATAAGTCTATGATAATTTTTGAAATAATAACGAAAGTTCGTAAAACAAATCCGCGTAGACGATGTTTTGTTTATTTTCACCGGCTTCCGAAGGCGGCGACGGTTCAAAGTAAGCGGTCAACGGACATGCGTTGAGCGCATAACAGCGTCCCAAGTAATCCTCGTAATAGTCTCTCACTCGCGCGCTGCACTCGCAGAGAGTTTCGATCTGACGACACAGGCTCGGCACGACGATTCTAAGGTTCGTCCAGACGCCGACGTCGAGACAGAACGGATTGCGCTGCTGCTGTTCGCTCTTGTCGACCGCGAACACGTTGATTCTTTTCTCCGAGCCTTTCGAGAGAGCGACGCTGTGGGTTCTCAGTCGCACGTTGCCGAATTTCAAGTCGAAACTTTCGTCGCCCTTGAAGAAACCTTCCATGAGCGGCAGGTAGAGCGAGACGAACGCGGACCATTCGTCGCGATCGAACACGACGCCGCAGGCGCGTCTGACGGTCGATCTGAGCTTGACGCACGCGTTGAAGTTTCGCGCCGAATCGTAGCCGACGCTCGCAAAAACTGTTTCGTCTCCGTTTAAGAAGAACACGCGTTCGCACACGAAGAAATCGGAATTTTTAACTTCTTCTTTTTTTATTTCCGTCGTGACGTAAGCGTTCCCGTCGTCGTCGCCGCCGTTGTTGCTCTTCATCAAAGTAACGCGCGTACCGGCGGCGGTGACAAATTTTCTTTTGTCTTGTTTCTTCTTATCATTTTTCACAGATTTCTGTTGTGGTTGCTCTTGTTGTTGTTGTGTTTCAGGAACGTCTCCGTTGTCGTTGTCGTCGTCGTCGAAACGAAACAACGAATCGAAATCAAAGACGTTGTTGTCGTCGGCGTTGTTGTCGTTGTACTTTGCAACGTCTGACTCTAATTCGCGCAATTCGTTCAAGGCTTGAGTCAAATCGATGACGGGCAGATGTCGTGAGGTCGAGAGCGATTGCAAAGCTTTTTTTCTTCTTCTTTTTATTCGAGAACTTTGTTTTCTTATCGTCGGCGGCGACGCACGTCTTTTAAATTTCACGGCATTAGGATCCGTGTTTTCTTTATCCGAATCGTAATTCATTTCACTCGCGCTCTCTAATCGTTCGCACATGTTCTATCGGCGGCGGCGCAAATGCAAATGACTGCGGAGATCACGAACGTACGAGAATGAGAGCGACGCGCATGCGCCTGCCGTTATCTCCGATTGGTCGTTGCATCGACGCGTTCTATTGGCCGGAATCTTTCGCGGTCGACGTCGAGCGTACGCGTCGCGACAACTAGAATACCGTATCGTAACCGCAAGCGGTCGCATCGTAGTAGTCAGCGTCGTCGTCGTCATCATCCTCTTCCATCTCCCTTTCGGAATCGTTTTCAGGTTTATTTCTCGCAGTCGCGCCGCCGTCACGCGTACAATCGAAGCTGATTGTCATATAATCGCGAAATTCGGAACGACGGCGACGTCGAAAGACGCTCGGATTCGTCGTCGTCGTCGTCATCATCGATTTCAGATGCTCGCACCGAGGAGAGAATTTTAAATGTTCCGCGAACGGCTCGTCGTCCGGTTCCCATCGATGAACGCCCAAGTCGCAGCTGTAACAGATCACGACGTCGTGCGTTCCCTTGTAGAAGAAACCCGCTTCGGCCAGATCTTCAGGGCGTTGTCTGATCTGTAGCGGCCAATTCACGAACGATGCGAGTCTTTCCTCGTAGGTTTCCATTCGTTTATGGATCGGTTGTCTTTGCTGCGGCTGTTCTTGTTGCGAACGTTGTTGCCGTTCGCGAACTCGTCGCGCTTTTAAACTTTCCACGCCGCGCGCATGGAACCAAGCGTGTAATTTGTAGAGATTTCGTTTGGCGCAAAACAAAAACGCGTTCGCGCGATGATTTTTCAAGTCGCATTTCACGAGCGCATCTTCGCGAACGCACAGAGAGCTCAGAGCGGGACAGTCGAGCTCCTCGAGATTTATGATTTCAGGCGTCGTCGGTCGATCCGCATCGCTAAAAATTTTCTCCAGGAAACGCTTCTTCTGCAAACCTTTCACGCACACCGTCTTTTTGTCGCCCAACAAAGCGATCATCCACTTGGAGAGCGAGGAGTAGCAGTGGCGATCCTCGACGCTCTGCCAACTCAGTCCGTGAATGTGACGATAGCCGTAGTCGTTATATTTTTGCACTTGACGCGTCAGATCTGTTTGCGGATACGGCGGTTCGAACGTCAACAGAATCACGTCGGCGTCGCTTAAACGATACGCGCCGACGTCGGCGACGATGGCGACTTCTTTAGCGTAATGCTCTTTGTCGTTTCCGAGCACGAACTGAATGTCTACGATGCACACGCCTTCCATGCTTGCGTCAGACTGAACGCTCTCGCTCTACTGTCACGATCTTTTAATACAACTGCTCTCTCACCTCGTTGCTGAGAGGATGATAAGCGTACACGTGTTCGTCGATCACGAGCGCGTACGCGTTAGTTTTTTCAGGAAAGTTGACTCTGGCCTCGATTTCCAACACTATGTCGACCGGACCGGTCTTAATCGTCTCGGCTTGCTTGGAACAGTCGAATATCCACATGGGACATACGGCTCTGAACGTTTTCAGATCGAACGCCGCGCCCTCTTTGCTATCGTGATAGTATTCTTGCTGGAAGCGTTTATACATCCCGTACAGCTGCAAGTCTTTGCTCTTCTCGAAGTTCACCTCGACCTTCTCGTGCGGATAGTAAGTCGCGTTCATTTGCACTCTGGCCGAAAGCAGTTTGGCGTTGTCGAAACGCGACGAGCCCCCAGGGGGAACATTGGAATGTCGTTGTTTATCGCAATTGCATTACAATGTTCTTTGGGAATTGGCGAACCCAGGGAAACCCGAGCACGCACCAGTCGGTTGTGTACCCGGCTGGGTGATTCATTTAGGGACTATTATGAAGGAAGGACAGTCGCAACATTTTTCTTCTTCCGTTCTTCCGTCTTTTGTTGTTGTTAGCGGTCTTGTCCCTCCGTTATGGGTACACCTTTGTTGCTGTCCTTTGTTTGTAGTAGTCCCTAATAGTACACCTGCGTGTTTGCCGTGCGCGGTGACCCGTAAGGCGGAAAAGAGGATCCTGGCAGTTGAGGTTCGCCTGGGTGCACCAACACACTGCTTTGGCCTCCGCTTCGCTGTAAACGGGCGGCTAGACCTAACCCAGTCTAGTCAATCGGCTAACGTCGTGTTTATTTAGTATTCCGGCGGGGTGAGCCAGTGTCTTTTGATGGAGTGGCGCCGTCTCTTGAGCTGACTATATCACCGTGTAGCCCTGGCGCTCTGTACCGGTTTGCGGTCATCGTCCCCTTGTTGGGCTCCGTGGTGGGCGGGGAGCACGGTTGATGAATATAATAAAATTATTATGGAAAATTTCCCCTCTTTAACCAGCCCTCCCTCTAAGAGAGGGCGTAAAGATGACAATTTAAATTTATTATTTGGTAATGATCTGGCGAATGTTACTCCTTGTAACAGATATTTGATAATGACTAAGGTAACTGGAAACTTCAACGGCGACAGTCCCTTTTACATTAATAAACATCTTGATGGCTTGTTTGGAACTTTTCCAAGTGTTAAAAAGTTGCGTGATGGATGTTTATTAATTGAAACAGCTTCACAGCATCAAGCTCATAAGGTATTGGCATGTACAAATATAAAAGGTGTGGACATGTGCACAGACGTACCAGTAAAAGTAGAACTGCATAAGCAGCTTAATTTCTCTAAGGGCATTATTTATTGTTTTGACCTGCTCAACTGTACTGTTGAAACAATAAAAGAGGAACTTAAAGACCAAGGTGTTACAGACGTATACAGAATTCACGCACGTAGAGACGGTCAATTAGTACCTACACCGTCTCATATTCTTACGTTCTGTACACCGCAGCCTCCGCCATCGATTAAAGCAGCCTTCTATTCTTTGAAAGTACGTCAGTATATACCATCTCCCTTACGTTGCTATAAATGTCAAAAGTTTGGACATTCACAGAATAACTGTAGCTTTCCTAGTCTCTGTGACAATTGCGGCCAACCTTTGCATGAAGATATTCCGTGCAAAAGGGTATCTCACTGCGTTAATTGCGACGGAACCCACTCTGCAAGATCTAGAGAATGTCCACAATACAAAGTGGAGTTCAAGATACAAGAAATAAGAACAACAGAAAAAATTTCTTTTGCAGAGGCCAAGCGCAAGTATCGTGAAACTGTCCCCTCTTTTACACGTTCCTTTGCAAACATTGCTGCCATTCCTGTCGTCAAAGTAGACATGTCAACACAGACATGTGACATGTCTACACAAACCGAAGTTTCCCCATCCAGTTCCAAAGTTGTTGTCAAGAAACAAAATAAAAATAAAAAAAGTCCAGATAGATCGAGATCGCCAGTAAAGAAAATTACATCACCGGTAAAATCTCCGGTTAACAAGAATAAAAATGTATCTCCGGTAAAGAAAACTAAGGTTATCTTGAACCGGGATAATAGTCATACTATGACTATAACAAGGACACGCATCGACCATAGCAGCAGTGCAGACTCTGCTATGGACGAAAATATAAGCAGACCTCCTCATCATCGGTCTGATGCAGCGAGGAAAAAAATGAGGTAGCTCCTTATCACTAATTATCACATTCAATTTCTTACAGTGGAACATGAACGGTTTTTATATTCATTTCAGCGAATTAAAACTCCTCCTTAATGATCATAATGCTACTGCTATTAGTTTACAGGAAACACATTTGAAAGACACAAACACTCCGGTTCTTCGTGGTTTTACGATTTATCGTAAAGATAAACCATTCGTGGAACGTGCCAGTGGCGGAGTGGCAGTTTTAGTCCGAAACAATGTGTTTTCCAAAAATGTCCCATTACAATCTGACTTACAGGTCATCGCTGTCAGACTATATGCGCCGAATCCGGTAACTTTGTGTTCAATATACATTCCTCCAACAGAACAACCGACACTTGTAACCATTGCATCTCTTATAGATCAACTTCCACGCCCCTTTATCATCATGGGGGATTTTAATGCCCACAATCCCACTTGGGGTTCAAATCGTGTGGATGCTCGTGGAAGGCTAATGGAGACGTTGATTCTGAATAAAAACTTGGTCGTATTGAACACAGGTTCCAATACACATTTCTCGGCTGCAAATGGGACATTTTCCGCTATAGATCTTACTCTCTGCTCTTCTTCTATCGCCCCATCCTGTGAATGGGAAGTAAATGCCGATCTTTGTAGCAGTGACCATTTCCCAATCATTTGTCGTCTTCTTTCATTCCATGTGGATGAAAAACGCTCCCCGAAGTGGAAAATAAAAGACGCTAATTGGTCACACTTTCAGCAAGTGTTAAATGTCGGCGAAATGAACTTTGGCAATGTCGATGCTGCTGTAGAGCATTTCACGGATGCGGTCATCGAGGCGGCTTTAGCTGCAGTCCCACGCACGTCAACAACACCGCGACGTGTGCCTGTTCCCTGGTGGAATCAGGCTTGTCGGGATGCCATCCGTGAACGTCGTAAAGCTCTCCGTCGCTTCAAAAATAATATGACGGATGAAAATCGTGTACTTTTCATGCAAAAGCGTTCCATTGCCAGACGTATCATAGCAGAGAGTAAGAAGCAGTCATGGAGAGAGTTTGTTTCCACTGTAAGAAGTTCTACTCCCGCCCGCGAAGTGTGGGAGAAAATTCGGAGGATCTCTGGCAAACAGAGTTTCAATTACATTTCTGGATTGGTAATGGGAAATGACATAATTACGTCGCCTGATGATGTCGCTGATCACATGGGTTCATGCTATGCAAAAGTTTCGAGTTCTGCAAACTACTTAGAGAGTTTTTCTGCTCAGAAAAATCAAGCAGAACAAGTTGCATTAAACTTTTCCTCACAAAATGAGGAGAACTACAATGCACCTTTCTCCTCGTGGGAACTACAGTCGAGTTTGCATGATTGCCATGATACTTCTCCAGGATCTGACGATATCCATTACCAATTTTTGAAAAAGCTACCTCCCTCCGGATCTATATTCCTTCTCAAGATGTATAATTTAATATGGTACACCAATACGTTTCCTACCGCTTGGTGTAATTCTATTGTAGTGCCGTTGTTGAAGCCCGGTAAAGACCGAAAACAAGCATCAAGTTATCGTCCTGTTTCACTGACTAGCTGTTTGTCAAAACTTCTCGAACGTATGATCAACCGACGATTGGTTTGGATTCTTGAATCCAGACGATTGATCACGAATGCCCAGTGTGGCTTTCGGAAGCACCGTTCGACGATGGATCATTTAGTCAGGCTGGAGTCCGCAATACAGGACGCCTTTCTTAACAAACAGCACTTGATAGCGGTCTTTTTCGACCTAGAAAAGGCTTACGACACTACATGGCGGTACGGGATACTCCGAACATTACACAATTGGGGTATTAGAGGACATCTTGGGAATTTTATTAATAATTTTTTATTGGAGCGTTACTTCCAAGTCCGTATCGGCAACACTTTGTCTAGTGTCTTTGCACAGGAGAATGGTGTTCCACAGGGTTCGGTTCTTAGCGTCACCTTATTTTCCATCGCTATTAATGGCATAATTGACAGCATTCCATCGTCTGTAGAGTCATCGCTCTATGTTGACGACTTGGCGATCTACTGTTCGTCAAAGTATATTCGTACTGCACAACGTCATCTGCAGTTGGCCATTAATAGCATCCAGAACTGGACAACCAACAATGGGTTTAAATTTTCCGTTGGGAAAACCCAGTGTGTGCACTTTTGCCGTATTCGTAGTTGTTATCAGGAACCATTCTTATATCTATATGACACTTTGATTTCTGTACAAGACACTGCTCGGTTTTTAGGACTTACTTTTGACCGGTCGCTAAATTGGAAGGCTCATTTTAATATTTTAAAGAGGAAGTCGATGTCTTCCCTCAATATTTTAAAAATTTTATCCAGTACCACGTGGGGTGCAGACCGTACGGTTTTGCTGCGAATTTATCGTGCAGTCGTACGGTCTAAATTGGATTACGGTAGCATTGTGTACGACTCGGCGCGTGAGTCATACATCAGGACGTTAAACGCTGTTCATCACGCTGGGATTCGTTTGTCAACCGGAGCGTTTCGATCCAGTCCCGTTGTTAGCATAGCCGCTGAATGCGGAGAGCCTCCACTGAACATCCGGCGGAAACGCAATATGCTATCCTACGTCTCTAAGCTCCGTAGTCAACCTGATCACCCAACTTACAGTTGCGTATTTCAACCAAGGTTTTCTTCTCTGTATAGACGGAGAAGAAATGCAACACGTCCTCTCGGTATCAGGTTGACCCTTCTTCTAGATGAACTTCCGTTGGCGCTTCCTAGAACTCTTAAAGTCGGCCGTAATTCTGTGCCCCCGTGGCTAATTCCTCAGCCCGTCATCGACATGTCACTTTCCATTCATCCTCGAAATTCAACAACTCCAGAGCTCTATCGCCAACTTTTTCTGGCGTGGCTGGATCAGAATCGAGACTATCGTTCCGTTTACACGGATGGTTCGAAGTCTCTCGACCGAGTTGGTTGCGCGTTCGTCACCGATAACGCCAGTGTTGGATATAAGTTGTCTCAAGAGTGCAGTATTTTTACTGCAGAGTTATATGCAATCTTGCAGGCCTTGAGACATGTGCACGGTCTGCACAAATATGTTATTTGCAGCGACTCTTTGAGTGCTCTACAGGCATTGCAGCGTTCCTTCCCCAGCCATCCTCTGATTTGTTTGATACAGGACAAATTGTACACTTTGAAAAGAGGTGGAACCACTGTGCGGTTTTGCTGGGTTCCCGGCCACATGGGAATCGCTGGCAATGAATTAGCTGACACTGCGGCTAAAGACGCTGCAAATAACGGCCAGAGCGTGTTTTGCGTTATCGGTGACGACCTCAAGAGCGTTCTTATTTCAGCCGTTCAGCAGCTCTGGAAAGATGAATGGAGTGCTGTCGATGAAAACAAATTAAAATTTATAAAATCTACAGTTGACCCATGGTTCACATCTTGCCGTCCCTCCAGGTGGGAGGAAGTGGTCCTTACACGGCTGCGCATCGGTCACTGTAGATTGACACATGGTTTTTTAATGGCTCGTGAGGATCCGCCCCTCTGTGAGACGTGTGACACTCGTGTCACCGTTTCGCATATTTTAATAGAGTGTGTCCAGTTTAGGGACACACGACAGCAGATCGGATTGTCAGGTGATCTGTCGGTTGTTTTAGGAAATGATCCTGACAATGTCGACCTGCTGTTTCGATTTTTAAAAGAAACCGGTCTTGAACGGTTTATTTGATTTTATTTATTTGTATACATTTAGGCCCATTTACAGCCTTTATGATTTTTTTTCTTTATATTTTACTACATTATATTATGACACTTTTTTTTTGCACTTATAATTGTTTTACTTTGTTGTGTGTCAATTTTTGATTTTGTTTTTATTTTTTTGTTTATACTTTTGTTTTGTTTACACTTTGTTTCATTACAGACGCTAATGACCTTTGTTGTCGAGCGTCTATAATCCACAAATCAAATCGAAACGCGACGAGTCCAGTTTTTGCGTCGACGAACGGTCGACTTGAAACATTAAAATTATAAAGCGAGGTCTGGCTATCTGCGTGGCCATCGTCCAATAATGTTTGGTAGTTTGCGGTATGTTGGGATACTCGAAAAAGTTCCACGCTCTAAAGTACAGTTGCTTGGGCGTGTTCAGCTGTTTCAGCAACGTCACTCGTCTTTGATCGGACACGGACACGTGCGGCACGTGCCATTCTATCGACGTTATGTTCACTTTGCCTTCCTTGTAGTCGGCGGCCGTCGCAGTGGCGGCGATGGACTTCGTTAACAGCGCGTCGTTGTCGTCTCTCTTTCTCAACAGATTCAACTCCAACTTAGAGTTGAGCACGATGTACGGGTAGTCTTCGGCGAAGCCGAGCATGATGTTCAACGGGATCATGACCTCGAACTCGTTGCTTTGTTCGTGCACGAACTGCGATCTTTCGTCTTCTCTGCCGCTCTCGGGCACGAACCATCCGGCGTCGCAGAGATTTTTCATTTCGCGATCGGTGAAAGCGGCGTAGCCCTTCATCAGTCCGGTTCTTCCGGGATCGCGCACCTTATCGACCTCCGTCTCGCCGAATTTCAACGAAACGTTCTCCCACAGCAGCGCCGGGCCGTTGTTGACGAATTTGCTGACGCATTTGTCGTTTCCGTTCACTATTTTACCCTCGATCCTCACGAAACTGTTTTGCGGAAACGTGTACAGATCCTGATTGGCGATTATGAATTTTATGGAATCGTTGTAAGAGTACGTGTTCGTGTTGTAAGGTTTATATTTAAAAAATTCGCATCTGGTGATCTCGTTGTCGACGGTCACCCTATTGTCGATGTCGAGAATGTGCGACGAAGTCATGTCGCCACCGCCAGCAGTCCCAACGATTTCAAAATCCGTTTGCTTTTTCGCGTCAGTCGTTTGCGCGCTACGCAAGATGATTTCTCTACGAGTTTACCGCGCTCACTGTCGACCCCGACCCCGATCGCTTGCTTTTTATAATATTTATGCGTCCAGTCTATGCCCATCTCTCACACTTTCTTCACGTACAGAGTGATTGTCAATTCTTCTCCTCTGAAGTCCACCGGTCGACCGTTTTGATCGACCAGATCTATGACGATTCTGCTGATTTTATTTTCGCTGACGATCGGCAGAAACATCCAATTGGACGGAGATATGATTATTTTATATCCGGGATCGACGTTCGGGTAGAAACTGAACAGAGAATGATTGTGTTCTCCGTTTAAATAGGAACCGGCGACGATGTTGCATCTCACGAATATGTTGTTGACTTTTATGATGTCCACCATGCCGTCCGAAACGTAGGTGCGGTTGGGTTTTAGGATTCGTTTTTGCATGAAACCCAAGAGCGGGCCGATCGTTCCGTCGAGCGTGAAGTCTATTTCGTACTTGGACGTTATTTCGCACTTTAACGTGTTGTTGTTCGGAAACAAATCGATCGCTCTGTCTTCTTCTTCGACGGCGACACTTTTAGTTTTTCGCTTTTTGGTTTCCGGTTCTTTGGCTTCTGCGCCTGCCGTCGTCGGCGTGGATGACTTTTCTTGTTTCGTTCCGGTCTTGATCACGATCTTGTTCAGATGGTCCGACAGAGCGTCGATTTCATAAGTTCCGTGCGGAATGCGAACGGTTTGCCAGGCGGCCTTCGGATCGACGCGATACACGAACGCGTCGTTGCTAAAGTCCACGTTCGGTATCGAATTGTAAACGTTCAGGTTCACTAAACATATCATGTACGTCTCGTCGGAAAGCAGCTCGATGGGAGGATTGAAAACGCTCGAGAGCGTCGAACTCGTGCCGCTGAAGGTTACGGTGAACGCGTCCATGTTTATGCCTGTTATTATTATTGTTGTTTCACAAAGTCCGGCGCGCGAGTTTTGTTCAAAAACAGCAAACACAAATGTCCGCACACCTTCGTGTTGAATTGTTGTTCTCTTTTGAAATTATAACGTATCTTGCATCCGCTTAAATACTTTTTGATTTCGACGGGCGGTTGAAGATTGCCGTAACTGTCGTAGTACAGAACGTCGCGACCATTTTTGCTGTACGCGACCCAATGCGTGCCGGGGCCGCTGTCGTCGTCCAAATTCACCACTGCGCGCTCGCAGCGTTTCGGTTTGCGCGGCAGTTTGTCTCGCATGTATACGCCGCGAAAGTGCGGTATGCGCATCGTCTTCGCGTAATATTTCAAATCCTTGTCGGTGAGCGGTCCGTCCTTCGGCAGAGCGGCTGCGGCGGCTAGTTTCTCGAAGCCGGCTGCGGTTCTCGGCGACGGTCGAGTCGCTTTTACTACAGCGCTCCGACCGTCGCTCTGCCCGAGTTTTTTTTCCATCTCTGCACGCGTCGCGGTCTGCCGATCGCCGTCGTAGTCGTCGACGTCTTCTTCTTCTTCAGAACGAGCCCGTAGCCGTCGGTCTTGCGACGTTTCAAGTACAGTCCCGAGCCGACTTTTACACTCTCGATCGCTCTGTTGTGTCGTCGATCTTCGGATAATTTATCTCGCGCCGTTTTTATATCGCTGACGGTCTTGGCAACGGCCGCAGCGCCGCCGAGAAGCGGTCCGAGCGTGGCCAATGCGGTTATTATCGGAATGAGCGGTAAAACGCCGCCGGTCTTCGGTATGGGAATGATTCTGGGTATTTTCGGCGCGACGTGTTTCCCGTCGCCGCTGCCGACTCGTTTCGCCACTTTAATGAGCGCGTCTATGAGCGACAGCGGCGGAAAGACGAAACCGTTGCCCGATTTCTTTCCTTTCTTGTACCGTCGCAAACTCTTGCGCGCCTCGCCTACGACTTTTGCGAACGTGACGCGCGTCGTAGCCGCCGCGTTTCTCCTTCTACGCGTAGCGCCGCCTCTTTTGCATTTGCATCCGGTCATTTTGGAGTCGTTGCCGTTGCACTAGCTGTTCTAGTTGTAGTCGCTGCGGTTCGATTCCCAATCCTAACTTCACCTTCGCTTTCATCAAATTGGCGACGCCCCAAGCGGTTATGCGTTCGCCCAATTTCGAGTCTTTCGAAAGCACGCGTCTCCAAGCTTCTTCGGCCAACACTCTGTCTGCTGCGTGTCTGGCCTCGAGATCGTCGCGGTGTTCGGCGTAAGCAAAGTCGTGCTCCCTACACGCCCGATCGAGTTTGTTTATCGGTTTCGCGTTCAAACTGAGATCCGTACCCGGACCGCAATAGCGATAGCCGGGAATGTGCAGCGGGAACGGAAGCTTGTTAATGAGCGTGTTGAACAGTCCGCCTCCCTTATATAGTAACGATCTTCTTCTTCTTCTTTGTCTTCTACCGCCGGGCACTCTGTACGAATAGTGCGAGGCGGCTATTCTTTTTATCCCGACATCGCCGCGGTCTCGTCGCGGTCGTCGTCGTCCTAGTCCTAGTCGTTGTCGTCGTTGCACTTTCAAACGATTCTCGTGTCCGAGTTGACCGGAAACCATTTGTTGCTGTACGGGAATCTTTCTTCGCATGACGTACGCTGGTCTGCGTAAGTCACCGCCGCCGGAGTTGCGATTGGGTGTTCGTCTATGTTCAACGAGCGGCCGGTTTTACTGTTCTTCTTCTTCTTCTCTCTCTGTTTCAAACTGGCGTAGGTGAAATTCATTCCCCGTTTAGCGCCTTTTATAGGCCGCAGCGCTCGCACGGTTCTTTCTCGCCGCGTTCGGCTTTCATCACGTCTTTATATACGTACAGATCGTCGGTCGTCGATTCGCCCAGCAGACCGGCGGCGACGGCTTCGTTGTAATTGTTCTTGACGTATTCGTTCACTTCGCGGTACGTTCTCTCTCGATCCTGCCGAGTGTATTTCTTCGGGACGTCGATGTTCGCGAAACAGCCATCGCACTGTTTCTTTTCGTCTATTTCGTTGCCGAGCATGTCGATGACGGCGTCGTCCAACTCCATGTCGCTATCGTCGATCGTCAACGACGACTCCTCCTCCTTCTCTCCCTTCCTCTCTGACGACGACGACGATGATGACGACAACGGCGATGAGGGAAACCATTCTTCATCGCTGCTGCTGTTGCTGCTGCTCATTATGTTTTATGTTTGTTATATCGAGACGATATGACGAGGGGCTGGTGTTTGCCGATCGACGTTCGTTTATTCACTGTAGCATTTTTTAAGGAAATATATATATATAAATGTGAAATATTTTGCGACCGCACGCGCAGTTCTATTCGCGATCGCTATGACAGCGGATCTTTTCTTTGCGTACGGTTTATGTTCTTTGTCGATAGTCGGGTGCGTTTTGATCGCTTTGCAAATATACTTGGAATGTATGTCGATGCGTCGCGCCGGAGAACATGAAATTTCTGAAGCAGCCCGTCGAAATAGCCATGAATAATTTGGACGGAATGTGCGGATCGGGTTTAGAACGAGCCGCGACGGCGTCTAAACACGGACCGTTACTACCGAACAGCATAAGGTGTATAATGTGCGGACCTTCTAATTGCGGAAAAACCAACGTGTTGGTCAACTTGCTCCTCGACGAGAACGGCGTCAAGTTCGAAAACGTTTACATCTACTCGAAATCTTTGAACCAAGCCAAATACGCGATCGTCGAGAAAATCATCAGAGCCGCCGACAAAAGAATCGGATACTACGCGTTCAAAGACAGCGACGTGATCGTGGAACCGGCTCAAGCGAAACCCAACTCGATCTTTATATTCGACGACGTGGCGTGCGACAACCAAGACGTGATCCGTAAATATTTCAGCATGGGACGTCACGCGGCCGTCGATTGTTTCTATCTGAATCAGTCGTACGCGAGAATACCGAAACAGTTGATCAGAGACAACGCCAACCTGATAGTGGCGTTCAAGCAAGACGAACTCAACTCGGGACACGTTTACAGCGATCACGTTCGCGGCGACATGACCCCGCAACAGTTCAAAGACGTTTGCGCCAACTGCTGGAAGGACGAGTATGGCTTTTTGGTAATCGACAAGGACAGAAAGGTGAACGAGGGACGCTACAGAAAGAATTTCGATAAATTCATAGTGTTGCACGACGAACGTGCATAACGGTGTCGACCTTCACGGCATAGAGATGTCGACGACGACGACGACGGCGAATATGCCACGACGACGAGAACAACAACAACAACAACGACGACGACCAAAGTCTACGATCGATAAGTCTACCGCGCAACAGCAGATAAAAAAGCGAGTGTTTAAAGCGGCCGACGCTTTGCGTCGAAAATACAATTACTTGCAGTCGCTCAAGAGGGAGAAAACTCTGCTTCTCGAGGAAAATCTCCTCCCCGTCGTGCGACCGTTGCGCGAATTGAACGCCTCGGAGAAACGTCGCAGAGAAGAAGAAGAAGAGCGGCACGATGAGGTCAAACGCGAAATAAAAACTCTGAAAGAAGAAAAGAAAGAACAACAGCAACAAGACGACGTCGGCGTCGATGTCGGCAACGACAACGAAGATGAAGAAGAAGAAGACGTTTTTCACGATACTAGACCCGCGTCTCTTTTCGAGGAATACGCTAATAAAAGCGTAGATGCATACGATTACACGTACGGCCCGAAAGCCGATCCGAACGAAGAAAACATCTACCTCATGGGCGACAAACGCTTATCGTTCGACGAAGCCACCGGCGAAATAGTATTGTCGGACGATGTCGGAGGCGGCGGCAATCAGTCGCGATTCGAAGGAACGCGAGGTTTGCTGGAATTGATCTTGATGGCCAGACCGATAGATTACAAGAGAAAAGATCTCGAAGACTACGGAAAGATACTGGCGTTAACCAAAGCGCATCTGAGATCCGACGGCAGATTAAATGCGTCCAGAGGAGGAAAATACAAACAGATAATATCGCGCCTGTTTCCTCCCGCCACCGCCTCCGCGTCGTCCAAAACCAAATCTGGTTCGGCCGTCGGCGGAAATGCGCGCAGGAAGAGAAAAACCGAGATCGCGACCGCAGTCGGCGCTCTTCCGGACACGTCGTCGATGATCGTGACCGGTAAGAAAATCGATTACGTTCACTGGATCGATCCGAACGTGTTGGTCGATCGTCTGGCGCTCTTGTACGCATCCAAGGAGGCCGGCAACACCTCGCACGACAACGAGATTGTGTCCATCGTGAACGAGTTGCGCGCAACCGGCTATATAATGTGAGGCTGTTCGTCGAAAGTCATCAGTCAGACGACGACGCGTTGCTACTGCGAAACTATGTCTGTCGATAAATTCGGAAGGTACGGAGGCGAGGGCGGCGGCGATAAGAAGAGAACGTCGATCCAGGGGCCTCGAGGAATAGGTTTTAACTTGACCGTCGACGGCGACTACGATGTCGAAAACAAGCGATTGACTAGAGTCGGCGATTCCCGTAGCGCGACGGACGCCGTGAACGTCGCGAGCTTGAACAGAGCGTTGCACGAACTCAAAAGCGCCATGACCGGTCAGCAGGGCGTGATGTTCGAGAAAGCGTCTTCGGAGATTGCGAATCTGCACAGGGAATTCAACGCGAAGCTATCTCAGCGCGCCAAAGATGCGGCCGCAGACGAGAAAGAAAAACTGAACGCCGTCAGGGCAGACGTCAAGAAAGAAATCGACGCGCAGCGCGAAAACTTTACGCGAATGATCGGAAACCTTACGGACGCGTATCTCATGTTCGACAGAAGCGTTAACGAAAAAGTGTACGGCTATCACCAGGTGCGCTTGTATTCGCTCCCTCATAGTCCGAGTTCCGGTCAAAAAACGGAAAAGTATTTGTTGCAAGGTGAAACTACCGAGTACGCGTTCCCGTTCGACGTCGGCTACGTCGAAGACTTGAGCGTTTCTCCGTCGACCGTCAGAATCTATATAGGCGACACCGAAGTCGAGGAGGTGAAGGTGTTGAAAAAAGGAGTAACGCTCTCGTTCAAACCGTCCGCCGCCGACCTGTTGCACAACACGTACAAGCCTCTGTCCGTTTCGTTCACGATAAAATACCCGATTCAGATAAAGAACTAGCAGTTCAGACGGAGAGATAGAGATACACACACACACGCACGATGACGGAAAAGGAAGCGATCGTCGACGAGCTGCACAGACCGGCCAGGAAGAATTTTCCGCGCCGTCGCGTCCTGCTCAAAGGCGTAGACGATCTGTGGCAAGCCGATCTGGCCGAAATGACGCACTATGCAAACGTCAACAAGGGGCACAGATACATACTCGTCGTGATAGACTGTTTCTCCAAACGCTTGTGGTGCGTGCCGCTCAAGAACAAAACGGCGTCGAGCGTGACCGACGCCATGAGCTCGATCCTCGAGAAAGGCGGCAGGCGGCCGAAAAATCTACAGACGGACCAGGGAACCGAATTCTACAACGTAAAGTTTCAGGCGCTGATGAAAGCGCACCGGATCAATCACTATTCGGTGTACAGCGTCAAGAAAGCCAGCATCGTCGAGCGCGTCATCAGGACGCTCAAAGAGAAATTGTGGAAGCATTTTTCAAACAGCGGCGCGTACAGATGGCTCGACGCGCTGCCCGCGACGGTCGACAAGTACAACGCTACCGTGCACGGCACTGTGAAAATGACGCCGAACGAGGCGTCGCTCGAGAAAAACGAACGTCGTCTGCTGTCGACCGTGTACAGTCGCGTCGGTAGCATCGATCCGCGCC
The DNA here is from genome assembly GCA_039654895.1 of Mongoloraphidia duomilia. Lineage (NCBI taxonomy): Eukaryota > Metazoa > Arthropoda > Insecta > Raphidioptera > Raphidiidae > Mongoloraphidia > Mongoloraphidia duomilia. The sequence goes on from JBDIXK010000029.1 coordinate 29,715, forward strand.
CGCCAAAGTTCAAAGCGGGCGATCGCGTGCGCATCAGCAAGGAGAAGAGTCATTTCGCCAAAGGCTACTTGCCCAACTGGTCGACGGAACTGTTCACGGTGTCTGAAGTGCGTCGAACGAGTCCGCACACCTACGAGCTGAAAGACGTCGACGGTCGTCCCATTCTCGGCGGCTTTTACGCTCACGAACTGCAAAAGACGCGCTACGAAGACGTCTATCTGGTCGAGAAAGTGTTGCGAGAGAAAGGAGACAAGGTGTTCGTCAAGTGGCTGGGTCTGCCCGCGTCGCAAAACTCATGGATCGCAAAACGCGACGTGCTTTCCGACGGCGGCGTCACGAAAAAAAAGTCGCGCGCGACGACGGAGAGCAAAACAAAGTCCGCGAAGTAGATATTAGCGGCGGCGACGAGGAAATGAACGCGTTGAGAGCGTCGTTCGAGCGGTTGAGCGCTGATAAAGCATCGACGACGCCGACGACGACGACTCGAAGAGGATGTACGTTCTACCGCGAAGAGATGAACGTCAGATTCGCAGACGACGAAGACGAAGTTCATCTCGTGGATCCTACGGGCGCCGAACATCGAGACGGCACCGTCTGGCGACGGCTAGCGTTGGACCGGTGGCGAGAGAAGAAAAAGCGAACAGAAAACGCCGGCTCATCATAGAGTATCATGCAATCGCGAAAAAACAATTAACATTTAAGTGTGTGATTTTATTATTATTCTTTATGTTATTCTTTATGAAATATCATTTTTATATTTTTACTGTATCGTAATAAATGTTTCAATAAAACTCGTTTTTTAAACGATTTCTTTCTTATTTTCTTTTTCACCTGAAATTTAAGCATCTGAAATTTAAAAACTTGAATAAAAACAACGTCATACATTTTTTCAAAAATTTATTTTTTCCAAAACAACTCACACGATGCAAACATAATATAACCATACAAATACATGACGTATGAAATGAATATAATATCTAATTTATTTCAAAAAACAAACTTACTTACTAGATTATAAAACTTATTCACTAGTGATTAGATATAAAAAAATTAATAACACGTCATTTCAATAGACAAACTTATGTACTAGATTATAACGATACTATTTACAAATAAATTATTAACGATGATATGTACAAATAAATAAACAGCGTATTTACAAAAAAAAAAATAGTCGCGTTTTTAATTTAAATTTTGTTCGTCGGGTATGGCGTTATGACCCCACGACAGGGTCTCGTGCGTGTTCGGCACGAGAAATCTTTTGTCGTCGGCGGCGCTCAGACCGATTTTGTTGACCTTTTGCATCTGGACGTCGTGCTCGACCGACCTGAACACGCACATCTGACACATCAGTTTTTCGCCGGTCTGCAGACAGTGCATGTAGTCGTCGAAAGTGAACTTGTCGACGACGTTCGACTGCACGCCTTTGGCGCGCTTGTGGCACTTGCCTTCGTCGCCGAACAGTTTGAAGCAGTACATTTTGGAGCGCAGACCGACGAAAGCTGCGATTAATTTTGCGTCCGTCTCAAACTTGAACTTCCCCAGGACTTTTTTGTTCACCGACGGTAAACCGTACGCGTTGTCCCGGGGGAAGTTGGACGTGTCGAACAGGTTCAGATCGGCCTTAATCTCCTCGTACAGGTCGTCCGTCAGCACTTCCAACACAAAACTGTCGGTGTCGGTGTACACCAGGTTGACGTCGAATTTAGGTTTCAAATAGCCGTAAAAAAAGTCGTACATGAGCCATTTAGATAAATCCAACACGGCCGCGCCTATGTAATTAGGTTTGTTGTATTCGATGCGCAAACGTTTCATCTGCACGGCGGACAGATCTTCGCTGAAAACGGTTATCGAATGAAAGTTGGGCTGAGCGATCAACGCCTCGGCCCCGCGCTTTTTGCCCACGCATTCCCAATGCGTCACCAGTCGTACGTCTACGCGCTTCTCGACCGACTCGATCGACTTGCCGTAACAGGCGTTGTTCTTCAACTTATACAAGTCCTTCTCGAAATCGGACTCGGCCAAGGCGCGTAACTCGGTGTTGCGGTCTATGTAGGACTTTAGGAAACGGGATTGGGCGAATTTCAAGACTCGATGAATTTTCTTCAAAACGAGCCCGTTCTCAAGACACTGCTTCAAGTATCTGTAGTGAAGCGTATAGCGACTCTTATCGTTCAGTGTCGTGAGCAATTTGGGCTGGCCTAATCTGGAGCGCGGCGGAACTAGTTTTTCCGCGCAAAACGGCATGTCGTTGTGCAGATCGTGCAAGCTAGCGGGATATTTGAGATCGACTTCGACGAAATATCCCGCGTCGCCGTCGTCGGACACGCTCGCCACGTCGAAATTTTCAATTTCGCGTTCGTCGAGCCATCGAAATTCGCCCGTCGGGAGAGGATTAGACATCGCCCAGCCGTACTGGTTGTTGGCGTCCAGATAGACGATGTAGGAGGACGGTGCGTTGGGATCGTAACTACCGGTCATGTATTTGTTGTTGGCGACGCAGTGACGTTTGACGCATTGGGAAATTCCACCGCGAAGCGACTTGCGCACGAAATGAATCATGTCTATGTCGGACATGAGTTCCAACTCGACTTTCGTGTATTTAAGCATCGCGTCCCATGAAAATCCCGGCAGCGTATAGTAATGGGCGGGGTCGAGGTTGTAGGTCGCGAGCTCAACTTTGCGGAACTTTTCGAAAACGTCGCAGAGGAGGAGCACGTCAGTTTTGAGATAGTTGTTGGAATAGTCGAGCAGCGTCGAGCAGTCGAAAGTCGACCACACTCGCTTCGCGCGCTCGTACTCCTCATCGGTGATGTTTTCGTCTTTGAACTCGTTGTAGAACGCCGACTTGGGCGGTAATTCCGTTTCGTCCAAGACGTGAAAATCAGTAAGGTACTCGTACGGGAAAATACCCTTTTCGGTGACTTGAGAAAATTTCTCTGGGTCGGGAAAGTGTTTTCTGACTTCTATGAAGTCTTCTTGTTTGAGATTCTTGGCCAGAGCGGCCAGACTCGAATTTATGAAACGAATGGAATCTAAAAATCTGATTTCAATTTTGCGATTTCTTTTCTCGTCGGCAGCGACGTCGTCGCCACCGTCGTCGTCGTCGTCACCACCGATAGGTATTTTCGCACTGAAGGAAATGTATTTTTCCTTGTTGATCGGAATTACCGTCAAGTCGTCGCACACCGCAGCCAACTGTTTGATGAACAGATGGCTGTCGTAATTGCTGAGATTGTGGAAAAACACCGGAACGAAATTTGGAATTTTATAATTTAGATTGCAAATGCTGTGCGCGATTCCGCGAGGCTCCCCCGTCAAATGGTCGTGATCGAGGACGATGGAGTTGTTTGCGCGATCTTCCCGAGTGAATTTCTGTTCGCAGATGTGACACGCGTCTCGAGCATGGAATCGCGCGAGTTCTTCGACCGTGAGCGCGCGCATAGGTACGACCGTGTTTATGATTTTGCCAATTTGTTTCGCGTCGGACACGAGGCTGTCGACGAACTGCCTCGCGCAGTCGCGACCGACGAAAGACCTGTACTCGGAGAGCGCGTCGTCGTAGCCGCACTTGATTTTATACGCGAAACTGTACGGAACGTGTCGCTTCAGCGGCACCGTGAACGATTCGGCCGCGTTAGGTTCGACGGTGTGAATCGGTTTGAGCAGACTTTCCGAGTCGGCGTAAATCGCGAACGGCAACGGCTCTTTCCTTTCGTAATTTTTGAATTTCGTCACGTTGCCGGGACTCTCTCTGCCCAACCGATCCTTTTTCAACTCGGCCGTCGGCAACTTGACCGTCATCTTGCCGCAATCGTGTTCGCAGTGCCGCTGCAGCGAAGCTTCTGTGCTAAAATACACCAAACAACAATCGCAGATGTACTTTTTATGCTCTGTCCTATTTACCTGCGATCTCACCAATCTAGATAAGTTACTGATCAGCACGTAGTGATTGTTGTTTGGCGCATCTTCGCTCAAATACAATAAATTCACATGGTTTTGTTTCTTACGTTCCGTACAATACAACGGACCCACTACGTTGTAATGATCGTCGACGCCGAAAACGTTCACGCTGACGAGCTCGTTCAGTTTTTCAAACTTTCTAATGTCTTTTATTTTCATCGGGAACTCTAAATTTTCGAAATTTAACACCGTGTTGTAGTGAGGATAGGAACTGACGCGTTCGCGATGGTGTTCGACCGGATACAACGCGCTGACAACGGCCCAGGCGAAACACGCGTCGTCGTCGTTCTGCACGTTAACCAAAGCTTTTTTCAATTTTAATTTTGAAGGCAAGTCGATGTAGGACGAAGCTCGAAGCGGATTGTACTTCATCACGTTCATTTCCAGATGCGAAATTTTCTGAATAGACCAACCGGAATCGCGTTCTTCAAATTCTTCGGCTTTCTTCTGAAGTTTCGTCTTGAACTCGGTAAGCGTCGCGTCTAAGTCGGTACCGTCATTGAAAATTACGTGTTTGGTGTTGAAAGACTTGATTTCGCTCACGAGGTCTTCTTTTTTAACGACAAAATAGTGCGCGAACAGTTCAAAGTTGATTTTGACCGTCGTGAATTTCTCGAGTTGCATTTTTATCAGCTCGAGGATCGCGGCTCTGTTCTTTTCGAAAAAACCGTCAATGTTCAGGTCGTCGAGGTCTGTGTTGCTGATCTTGTAGGAAATTATACGGTTTTTGTACGCGCTCCGACTCGATTCGATGTTTTTGGACTCGGTAACGAACGATTTCTCCTTGTGCGCGTTGCTTCTGACGTGAGAAGAGAACGAAACGGCCGGCACTACGACGCCGCAAACTTCGCACAAGCGAGTGTTGTCCACTCTGCGTCTTTTATTCTCACCCGACGTTTCACCGCCGTCGTCTACTCTTATGCGCTTCATGTCTAATAAACTCTGCGAAGGATCTGCAGCGACTGAAGCGTCGGCCGTTTTTTCCTGCCTTTTTATACCGTGAACGCGAAACAAATGCGTCTGCAAATAATCGGCGCGCGAGAGGTACAATCCGCACACGATGCATTCGACTTTAGATTTATCGTCGTCGTCGACGTGAACGTTTTCGTGTCGCTTCTTGCTGTCCCGCCTGCTGAAAGATTTCTCGCAAAACCCGCACTTGAACATTTTTTTGGTTTCTGAAGATTTTTTTTCAAAAAAAAAACAACGACTATGAATATAGATATCTAGATAGCTGTATATGTCTGTAAGCGCCCTCTCTCTCACTCGGATTCTGCTAAAACGAGATTTTTGTAGCCTAAATATCGTGCCTTTTATTTTCTTACGCGAATAATGATGAGAATCACCGCGACGGAGAATCCGCTTACAGATACGTTTTTTGAACAAGAACGTTCTAAATATATTAATAAAAAAAAATATCACAACGATCGACTCAACGGTTAATGGTTTGGCTTCTTACTTTTTCGTCGTCGTCGTCCACGTTCGAATTTGGAGTCTGCGCGGCGACGCTCTCTTCTTCTTCTTTCGGACGAATTTGCGCGACGTCGACGTCGTCTGCTTCTTCGCGACTGCGGCGAAGCACGGAACGTACGTCTCGTGCGAACGGCCGTCGACCGCGACCGCTGTAATTCGAACACGCCTCGATTAGACACACGCAACGCTCATTTTCCGCGCTCTCCGTACGTCTTTTTGAAAAAACTCGACTGCGCGATAAATAGCTGGCGCTCTTTGACGCTACCGCCGTTTTTTACCCTTAAAATTGGGATGCGACTGTGACGTCACGACTAGGTGGAAGGAGGTTCCAGAACTGGCCAAAAGCAATACTCTTTTCTTTTCAATGCTATTTTTATTCATGCTTAAAACGCGACTGTTTACGTTAGATAGTGAGACCAAATGCATTCAAATATGCCTTATATAAACAACGTGGTTAAAAATAGAATATTCGTCTTTCTCAATCAGTTGAGTTTAAGTAAATGAACCGACAAGTTATATACTATACGGGCGCGATTGTGTATTATAAAATTCAATGTTTTGTTCAATTTTAAGCCAAAAATATATAAAATAAGTAAAACAACTCACCGTGTATGTTCGTAAGTGTTGATCGCGTCCACCTTGTGTATTATGCTGGTGAAATGTAAACTGTTTGTTCAAGTGCTGTGTCCGTGCAATAACTGAATTGCCGTCACTATTAATTGTTAAGAAACAGTGTCTGTGTCACAACTATTTATTAACTAAGGACTTGTACGTGATTACAGCGATTCGGAAGCGCGTATAACTTTCACTGTGATTTATGTAGACCGTTCACGAGTGCTGTGTTTTTAACTTGCTGTGTGTCGATGTACACTTTCAACCACTTCACAAATAGTTGCTTCATAGATGTTAGAACTGTTTTGTTGTCTGTTAAATGATCGCTTTCCAACACTGCACTATTTGTTACTTAACCGTTTGAAAATATGAATAGTGATGCTATTTCGCGCGCGCGCAAAGGTTCGGCGTAGTGATAACCGGCGGAAAATAGACTGTGCGTCGCTGCGAGCGGTTCTCGAGTTTTATAGAGCGCGAGTGGAAATTTCCGCGCTAACGTCGGGTTTGCGTCATCCGCGTTATTGTATTCCTACGCCGCGGACTAAAAACAGTCCGTGCCGGCGCGTGAGCGGCCGCGGCTGCGCAGAAATGGCGTCGCCGTCTCGTGCGTGTGAATCGCTTGTATGTGTGTGTCCGGTCGACTCGTGGCGGGACAGTCTTATTGCACAACATTAAGTTATATTGCGTAATGCTTACGACGCGGTGGTCTTTTCCTGGAATCGAGCCGGTGTGCGTCATTCGCGTTAATGTATACCTCCGCTGCGGACCAGAAACAGTCCGGTAAAGCGGTGTTGTGGCAAGACTGTGCTTGCATGCGGCTGCGGGATTGCGCATTATTTCGTAATATTGCATCATGCTTACGGCGCAGTTTTAAAATAAATAACACGTTCGGTCGTGTGTGTGTTTATGTTGGCGTCTTTGTGATTCTGAGAATTGTAATCAGTTCGCGTCCGGTTCAGATGTAAATAAATTCCAGACTCGTGACGCATCTCTCGCGTTTCTCGACGCCTGTGTAGGGCTTTTCATTTATATTACATCATGCTTACGGCGCAGTTTTAAAATAAATAACGCGTGTACTGTGGTTCGGTCGTGTGTGTGTTCATGTTGGTGTCTTTGTGATTTTGAGAATTGTAATCAGTTCGCGTCCGGTTCAGATGTAAATAAATTCCAGACTCGTGACGCATCTCTCGCGTTTCTCGACGCGTTTGTAGGGCTTTTCATAGGGGTGTGAGTGAGTGAAACACGTAGTGCTACGGTGTTGTTCCCGCTGTTTATGGGGTGAGTTAAACATATTTCTGTTATCTGTTGGCGCATCCCCCGGCCTTAGCTATCTTCCGTAGCTTTCCCTCGACGGCTTTCCCATGGCAGCGGCGCCCTCGTAGCCGACCGCGAGAAGCTTTCCCCCCGCACGCCGTTCGCGGACAAACGGGTCTAGCCTCTCCCAAACGTCTATGGTGCTTCGGAGACGATTGGCGCTTGAACTACAGCGTTGCCCCGCCCCGATTAGTTATGGCGATTGGGGCCTGTATTTGCGGAGCTCTGAAACGTCTGTCGGCAATCTGGCGGAAAGGGCGTGTCAAGATGAGGGGTGTCACGGGGGGTGGGGCTTCTGGGGGGCGTGCTAAGAGGGCAGGGGACGACGGTGCTAGATAGCTATTGCGGTACGTCGCTCTCAGACCTGTATTTGCGGAGCTCTGAAACGTTTGCCACCAATCTGATGGAAGGAGTCGTCGCTGGGGGTGGGGTAACTAGGGGGTGGGGCTTCTGGGGGCGGTAGCTAGTGGGGTTAGCTGGGGGCGGTGTCTGGGAGAGGGGATCTGAGGGGTGGGGCCTTAGGGGCGATATCTCATGGGGGGTGGCTGGGGGCGGGAATTGCTGGGGGCGGGGGTGTGACGTCACGTCTGGTGGTTGGTGGGTCCAGAACCGGCGAATACCAATACTGCTTATATCTCTGAAACTAAAAGAGATAGACGATTTTTGTCAACGGGAATCGCTTCAGCGTGTTTTTCTCCATAAGTATGCATAGTTTTATCCAGATCAAAGCAAATTTATAGGGAAAAATTAAAAAATCTTAAAACGCTTATATCTCCGAAACTAAAAGAGATAGACGATTTTTGTCAACGGGAATCGATTCAGCGTGTTTTTCTCCATAAGTATACATAGTTTTATCCAGATCGAAGCAAACTTATAGGGAAAAATTAAAAAATCTTAAAACGCTTATATCTCCGAAACTAAAAGTTATAGACGATTTTTGTCAACAGGAATCGATTCAGCGTGTTTTTCTCCATAAGTATGCATAGTTTTATCCAGATCAAAGCAAATTTATAGGGAAAAATTAAAAAATCTTAAAACGCTAAAATCTCCGAAACTAAAAGAGATAGACGATTTTTGTCAACGGGAATCGATTCAGCGTGTTTTTCTCCATAAGTATGCATAGTTTTATCCAGATCAAAGCAAATTTATAGGGAAAAATTAAAAAATCTTAAAACGCTTATATCTCCGAAACTAAAAGAGATAGACGATTTTTGTCAACGGGAATCGATTCAGCGTTTTTTTCTCCATAAGTATGCATAGTTTTATCCAGATCGAAGCAAATTTATAGGGAAAAATTAAAAAATCTTAAAACGCTAAAATCTCCGAAACTAAAAGAGATAGACGATTTTTGTCTCCGGGAATCGATTCAGCGTGTTTTTCCTCCATAAGTATGCATAGTTTTATCCAGATCAAAGCAAATTTATAGGGAAAAATTAAAAAATCTTAAAACGCTTATATCTCCGAAACTAAAAGAGATAGACGATTTTTGTCAACGGGAATCGATTCAGCGTGTTTTTCTCCATAAGTATGCATAGTTTTATCCAGATCAAAGCGAATTTATAAGGAAAAATTAAAAAATTTCAAAACGCTAAAATCTCCGAAACTAAAAGAGATAGACGATTTTTGTCAACGGGAATCGATTCAGCGTGTTTTTCTCCATAAGTATGCATAGTTTTATCCAGATCGAAGCAAATTTATAGGGAAAAATTAAAAAATCTTAAAACGCAAAAATCTTCGAAACTAAAAGAGATAGACGATTTTTGTCAACGGGAATCGATTCAGCGTGTTTTTCTCCATAAGTATGCATAGTTTTATCCAGATCGAAGCAAATTTATAGGGAAAAATTAAAAAATCTCAAAACGCAAAAATCTTCGAAACTAAAAGAGATAGACGATTTTTGTCAACGGGAATCGATTCATGCGTGTTTTTCTCCATAAGTATGCATAGTTTTATCCAGATCAAAGCAAATTTATAGGGAAAAATTAAAAAATCTTAAAACGCTTATATCTCCGAAACTAAAAGAGATAGACGATTTTTGTCAACGGGAATCGATTCAGCGTGTTTTTCTCCATAAGTATGCATAGTTTTATCCAGATCAAAGCGAATTTATAGGGAAAAATTAAAAAATTTCAAAACGCTAAAATCTCCGAAACTAAAAGAGATAGACGATTTTTGTCAACGGGAATCGATTCAGCGTGTTTTTCTCCATAAGTATGCATAGTTTTATCCAGATCAAAGCAAATTTATAGGGAAAAATTAAAAAATCTTAAAACGCAAAAATCTCCGAAACTAAAAGAGATAGACGATTTTTGTCAACGGGAATCGATTCAGCGTGTTTTTCTCCATAAGTATGCATAGTTTTATCCAGATCAAAGCAAATTTATAGGGAAAAATTAAAAAATCTTAAAACGCTAAAATCTCCGAAACTAAAAGAGATAGACGATTTTTGTCAACGGGAATCGATTCAGCGTGTTTTTCTCCATAAGTATGCATAGTTTTATCCAGATCAAAGCAAATTTATAGGGAAAAATTAAAAAATCTTAAAACGCTTATATCTCCGAAACTAAAAGAGATAGACGATTTTTGTCAACGGGAATCGATTCAGCGTGTTTTTCTCCATAAGTATGCATAGTTTTATCCAGATCAAAGCAAATTTATAGGGAAAAATTAAAAAATCTTCAAAACGCTAAAATCTCCGAAACTAAAAGAGATAGACGATTTTTGTCAACGGGAATCGATTCAGCGTGTTTTTCTCCATAAGTATGCATAGTTTTATCCAGATCAAAGCAAATTTATAGGGAAAAATTAAAAAATCTTAAAACGCTAAAATCTCCGAAACTAAAAGAGATAGACGATTTTTGTCAACGGGAATCGATTCAGCGTGTTTTTCTCCATAAGTATGCATAGTTTTATCCAGATCGAAGCAAATTTATAGGGAAAAATTAAAAAATCTTAAAACGCAAAAATCTCCGAAACTAAAAGAGATAGACGATTTTTGTCAACGGGAATCGATTCAGCGTGTTTTTCTCCATAAGTATGCATAGTTTTATCCAGATCAAAGCAAATTTATAGGGAAAAATTAAAAAATCTTAAAACGCTTATATCTCCGAAACTAAAAGAGATAGACGATTTTTGTCAACGGGAATCGATTCAGCGTGTTTTTCTCCATAAGTATGCATAGTTTTATCCAGATCGAAGCAAATTTATAGGGAAAAATTAAAAAATCTTAAAACGCTAAAATCTCCGAAACTAAAAGAGATAGACGATTTTTGTCAACGGGAATCGATTCAGCGTGTTTTTCTCCATAAGTATGCATAGTTTTATCCAGATCAAAGCAAATTTATAGGGAAAAATTAAAAAATCTTAAAACGCTAAAATCTCCGAAACTAAAAGAGATAGACGATTTTTGTCAACGGGAATCGATTCAGCGTGTTTTTCTCCATAAGTATGCATAGTTTTATCCAGATCAAAGCAAATTTATAGGGAAAAATTAAAAAATCTTAAAACGCTTATATCTCCGAAACTAAAAGAGATAGACGATTTTTGTCAACGGGAATCGATTCAGCGTGTTTTTCTCCATAAGTATGCATAGTTTTATCCAGATCAAAGCAAATTTATAGGGAAAAATTAAAAAATCTTAAAACGCTAAAATCTCCGAAACTAAAAGAGATAGACGATTTTTGTCAACGGGAATCGATTCAGCGTGTTTTTCTCCATAAGTATGCATAGTTTTATCCAGATCAAAGCAAATTTATAGGGAAAAATTAAAAAATCTTAAAACGCTTATATCTCCGAAACTAAAAGAGATAGACGATTTTTGTCAACGGGAATCGATTCAGCGTGTTTTTCTCCATAAGTATGCATAGTTTTATCCAGATCAAAGCAAATTTATAGGGAAAAATTAAAAAATCTTAAAACGCTAAAATCTCCGAAACTAAAAGAGATAGACGATTTTTGTCAACGGGAATCGATTCAGCGTGTTTTTCTCCATAAGTATGCATAGTTTTATCCAGATCGAAGCAAATTTATAGGGAAAAATTAAAAAATCTTAAAACGCTTATATCTCCGAAACTAAAAGAGATAGACGATTTTTGTCAACGGGAATCGATTCAGCGTGTTTTTCTCCATAAGTATGCATAGTTTTATCCAGATCAAAGCAAATTTATAGGGAAAAATTAAAAAATCTTAAAACGCTAAAATCTCCGAAACTAAAAGAGATAGACGATTTTTGTCAACGGGAATCGATTCAGCGTGTTTTTCTCCATAAGTATGCATAGTTTTATCCAGATCAAAGCAAATTTATAGGGAAAAATTAAAAAATCTTAAAACGCTTATATCTCCGAAACTAAAAGAGATAGACGATTTTTGTCAACGGGAATCGATTCAGCGTGTTTTTCTCCATAAGTATGCATAGTTTTATCCAGATCAAAGCAAATTTATAGGGAAAAATTAAAAAATCTTAAAACGCTAAAATCTCCGAAACTAAAAGAGATAGACGATTTTTGTCAACGGGAATCGATTCAGCGTGTTTTTCTCCATAAGTATGCATAGTTTTATCCAGATCAAAGCAAATTTATAGGGAAAAATTAAAAAATCTTAAAACGCTTATATCTCCGAAACTAAAAGAGATAGACGATTTTTGTCAACGGGAATCGATTCAGCGTGTTTTTCTCCATAAGTATGCATAGTTTTATCCAGATCAAA
>JBDIXK010000030.1:0-12500 GCA_039654895.1 Mongoloraphidia duomilia
GCAAATTCATAGGGAAAAATTTAAAAATCTTAAAACGCTAAAATCTCCGAAACTAAAAGAGATAGACGATTTTTGTCAACGGGAATCGATTCAGCGTGTTTTGCTCCATAAGTATGCATAGTTTTATCCAGATCAAAGCAAATTTATAGGGAAAAATTAAAAATCTTAAAACGCTTATATCTCCGAAACTAAAAGAGATAGACGATTTTTGTCAACGGGAATCGATTCAGCGCGTTTTTCTCCATAAGTATGCATAGTTTTATCCAGATCGAAGCAAATTCATAGGGAAAAATTAAAAAATCTTAAAACGCTAAAATCTCCGAAACTAAAAGAGATAGACGATTTTTGTCAACGGGAATCGATTCAGCGTGTTATGCTCCATAAGTATGCATAGTTTTATCCAGATCAAAGCAAATTTATAGGGAAAAATTAAAAAATCTTAAAACGCTTATATCTCCGAAACTAAAAGAGATAGACGATTTTTGTCAACGGGAATCGATTCAGCGTGTTTTTCTCCATAAGTATGCATAGTTTTATCCAGATCAAAGCAAATTTATAGGGAAAAATTAAAAAATCTTAAAACGCTAAAATCTCCGAAACTAAAAGAGATAGACGATTTTTGTCAACGGGAATCGATTCAGCGTGTTTTTCTCCATAAGTATGCATAGTTTTATCCAGATCAAAGCAAATTTATAGGGAAAAATTAAAAATCTTAAAACGCTTATATCTCCGAAACTAAAAGAGATAGACGATTTTTGTCAACGGGAATCGATTCAGCGTGTTTTTCTCCATAAGTATGCATAGTTTTATCCAGATCAAAGCAAATTTATAGGGAAAAATTAAAAAATCTTAAAACGCTTATATCTCCGAAACTAAAAGAGATAGACGATTTTTGTCAACGGGAATCGATTCAGCGTGTTTTTCTCCATAAGTATGCATAGTTTTATCCAGATCAAAGCAAATTTATAGGGAAAAATTAAAAAATCTTAAAACGCTTATATCTCCGAAACTAAAAGAGATAGACGATTTTTGTCAACGGGAATCGATTCAGCGTGTTTTTCTCCATAAGTATGCATAGTTTTATCCAGATCGAAGCAAATTTATAGGGAAAAATTAAAAAATCTTAAAACGCTAAAATCTCCGAAACTAAAAGAGATAGACGATTTTTGTCAACGGGAATCGATTCAGCGTGTTTTTCTCCATAAGTATGCATAGTTTTATCCAGATCGAAGCAAATTTATAGGGAAAAATTAAAAAATCTTAAAACGCTAAAATCTCCGAAACTAAAAGAGATAGACGATTTTTGTCAACGGGAATCGATTCAGCGTGTTTTTCTCCATAAGTATGCATAGTTTTATCCAGATCAAAGCAAATTTATAGGGAAAAATTAAAAAATCTTAAAACGCTTATATCTCCGAAACTAAAAGAGATAGACGATTTTTGTCAACGGGAATCGATTCAGCGTGTTTTTCTCCATAAGTATGCATAGTTTTATCCAGATCAAAGCAAATTTATAGGGAAAAATTAAAAAACTTAAAACGCTTATATCTCCGAAACTAAAAGAGATAGACGATTTTTGTCAACGGGAATCGATTCAGCGTGTTTTTCTCCATAAGTATGCATAGTTTTATCCAGATCAAAGCAAATTTATAGGGAAAAATTAAAAAATCTTAAAACGCTTATATCTCCGAAACTAAAAGAGATAGACGATTTTTGTCAACGGGAATCGATTCAGCGTGTTTTTCTCCATAAGTATGCATAGTTTTATCCAGATCAAAGCAAATTTATAGGGAAAAATTAAAAAATCTTAAAACGCTTATATCTCCGAAACTAAAAGAGATAGACGATTTTTGTCAACGGGAATCGATTCAGCGTGTTTTTCTCCATAAGTATGCATAGTTTTATCCAGATCAAAGCAAATTTATAGGGAAAAATTAAAAATTTTAAAACGCTTATATCTCCGAAACTAAAAGAGATAGACGATTTTTGTCAACGGGAATCGATTCAGCGTGTTTTTCTCCATAAGTATGCATAGTTTTATCCAGATCGAAGCAAATTTATAGGGAAAAATTAAAAAATCTTAAAACGCTAAAATCTCCGAAACTAAAAGAGATAGACGATTTTTGTCAACGGGAATCGATTCAGCGTGTTTTTCTCCATAAGTATGCATAGTTTTATCCAGATCGAAGCAAATTTATAGGGAAAAATTAAAAAATCTTAAAACGCTAAAATCTCCGAAACTAAAAGAGATAGACGATTTTTGTCAACGGGAATCGATTCAGCGTGTTTTTCTCCATAAGTATGCATAGTTTTATCCAGATCAAAGCAAATTTATAGGGAAAAATTAAAAAATCTTAAAACGCTTATATCTCCGAAACTAAAAGAGATAGACGATTTTTGTCAACGGGAATCGATTCAGCGTGTTTTTCTCCATAAGTATGCATAGTTTTATCCAGATCAAAGCAAATTTATAGGGAAAAATTAAAAAATCTTAAAACGCTTATATCTCCGAAACTAAAAGAGATAGACGATTTTTGTCAACGGGAATCGATTCAGCGCGTTTTTCTCCATAAGTATGCATAGTTTTATCCAGATCAAAGCAAATTTATAGGGAAAAATTAAAAAATTTAAAACGCTTATATCTCCGAAACTAAAAGAGATAGACGATTTTTGTCAACGGGAATCGATTCAGCGTGTTTTTCTCCATAAGTATGCATAGTTTTATCCAGATCAAAGCGAATTTATAGGGAAAAATTAAAAAATTTCAAAACGCTAAAATCTCCGAAACTAAAAGAGATAGACGATTTTTGTCAACGGGAATCGATTCAGCGTGTTTTTCTCCATAAGTATGCATAGTTTTATCCAGATCAAAGCAAATTTATAGGGAAAAATTAAAAAATCTTAAAACGCTTATATCTCCGAAACTAAAAGAGATAGACGATTTTTGTCGACGGGAATCGATTCAGCGTGTTTTTCTCCATAAGTATGCATAGTTTTATCCAGATCAAAGCAAATTTATAGGGAAAAATTAAAAAATCTTAAAACGCTAAAATCTCCGAAACTAAAAGAGATAGACGATTTTTGTCAACGGGAATCGATTCAGCGTGTTTTTCTCCATAAGTATGCATAGTTTTATCCAGATCAAAGCAAATTTATAGGGAAAAATTAAAAATCTTAAAACGCCTATATCTCCGAAACTAAAAGAGATAGACGATTTTTGTCAACGGGAATCGATTCAGCGCGTTTTTCTCCATAAGTATGCATAGTTTTATCCAGATCGAAGCAAATTCATAGGGAAAAATTAAAAAATCTTAAAACGCTAAAATCTCCGAAACTAAAAGAGATTGACGATTTTGTCAACGGGAATCGATTCAGCGTGTTTTGCTCCATAAGTATGCATAGTTTTATCCAGATCAAAGCAAATTTATAGGGAAAAATTAAAAAATCTTAAAACGCTTATATCTCCGAAACTAAAAGAGATAGACGATTTTTGTCAACGGGAATCGATTCAGCGTGTTTTTCTCCATAAGCATGCATAGTTTTATCCAGATCGAAGCAAATTTATAGGGAAAAATTAAAAAATCTTAAAACGCTAAAATCTCCGAAACTAAAAGAGATAGACGATTTTTGTCAACGGGAATCGATTAAGCGTGTCTTTCTCCATAAGTATGCATAGTTTTATCCAGATCAAAGCAAATTTATAGGGAAAAATAAAAAATATTAAAATGCTTATATCTCCGAAACTAAAAGAGATAGATGATTTTTGTCAACGGGAATCGATTCAGCGCGTTTTTCTCCATAAGTATGCATAGTTTTATCCAGATCAAAGCAAATTTATAGAGAAAAATTAAAAAACTTAAAACGCTTATATCTCCGAAACTAAAAGAGATAGACGATTTTTGTCAACGGAAATCGCTTCAGCGTGTTTTTCTCCATAAGTATGCATAGTTTTATCCAGATCAAAGCGAATTTATAGGGAAAAATTAAAAAATCTTCAAAACGCTAAAATCTCCGAAACTAAAAGAGATAGACGATTTTTGTCAACGGGAATCGATTCAGCGTGTTTTTCTCCATAAGTATGCATAGTTTTATCCAGATCAAAGCAAATTTATAGAGAAAAATTAAAAAATTAAAACGCTTATATCTCCGAAACTAAAAGAGATAGACGATTTTTGTCGACGGAAATCGCTTCAGCGTGTTTTTCTCCATAAGTATGCATAGTTTTATCCAGATCGAAGCAAATTTATAGGGAAAAATTAAAAAATCTTAAAACGCTAAAATCTCCGAAACTAAAAGAGATAGACGATTTTTGTCAACGGGAATCGATTCAGCGTGTTTTTCTCCATAAGTATGCATAGTTTTATCCAGATCAAAGCAAATTTATAGGGAAAAATTAAAAATCTTAAAACGCTTATATCTCCGAAACTAAAAGAGATAGACGATTTTTGTCAACGGGAATCGATTCAGCGCGTTTTTCTCCATAAGTATGCATAGTTTTATCCAGATCGAAGCAAATTCATAGGGAAAAATTAAAAAATCTTAAAACGCTAAAATCTCCGAAACTAAAAGAGATTGACGATTTTGTCAACGGGAATCGATTCAGCGTGTTTTGCTCCATAAGTATGCATAGTTTTATCCAGATCAAAGCAAATTTATAGGGAAAAATTAAAAAATCTTAAAACGCTTATATCTCCGAAACTAAAAGAGATAGACGATTTTTGTCAACGGGAATCGATTCAGCGTGTTTTTCTCCATAAGTATGCATAGTTTTATCCAGATCGAAGCAAATTTATAGGGAAAAATTAAAAAATCTTAAAACGCTAAAATCTCCGAAACTAAAAGAGATAGACGATTTTTGTCAACGGGAATCGATTCAGCGTGTCTTTCTCCATAAGTATGCATAGTTTTATCCAGATCAAAGCAAATTTATAGGGAAAAATAAAAAATCTTAAAATGCTTATATCTCCGAAACTAAAAGAGATAGATGATTTTTGTCAACGGGAATCGATTCAGCGCGTTTTTCTCCATAAGTATGCATAGTTTTATCCAGATCAAAGCAAATTTATAGGGAAAAATTAAAAATTTTAAAACGCTTATATCTCCGAAACTAAAAGAGATAGACGATTTTTGTCAACGGGAATCGATTCAGCGCGTTTTTCTCCATAAGTGTGCATAGTTTTATCCAGATCGAAGCAAATTTATAGGGAAAAATTAAAAAATCTTAAAACGCTAAAATCTCCGAAACTAAAAGAGATAGACGATTTTTGTCAACGGGAATCGATTCAGCGTGTTTTTCTCCATAAGTATGCATAGTTTTATCCAGATCAAAGCAAATTTATAGGGAAAAATTAAAAAAACTTAAAACGCTTATATCTCCGAAACTAAAAGAGATAAGTAGGTATGGGGTCATCTGAGCGTAGAGGATTGAGGAGATTCTGGCGTCTCACTCAGGTAGTAGTATATTTATACCATTCCTGGCCCCTCCGTAGTAGTAGAAATACGGCGGTTCTGGCACCTCCTCAGTAGTGGGGGTATGCCGATCCTGGGCCCTCACTCCCCCACCGACCAATGGCGAACGACTGCGAGCCTACCGACCAATGGCTGACGAGGGGGGGTTACCAGAAAAAAAAAATGGCGAACGACTGCGAGCCTACCGACCAATGGCTGACGAGGGGCGTTACCAGAAAAAAATGGCGAACGACTGCGAGCCTACCGACCAATGGCTGACGAGGGTCGTTACCAGAAAAAATGGCGGACGACCGCGAGGACGTCATCAGAAAAATGGCGGACGATTGCGAGGAGCGTTATCAGAAAAAAAATGACGAACGACTGCGAGCCTACCGACCAATGGCTGACGAGGGGCGTTACCAGAAAAAATGGCGGACGACTGCGAGGAGCGTTATCAGAAAAAAATGGCGGACGACCGCGAGGGCGTTATCAGAAAAATGGCGGACAACCGCGAGGACGTCACCGGAAAAAAATGGCGGACGACTGCGAGGAGCGTTATCAGAAAAAAATGGCGGACGACTGCGTGGGGTGTTACCAAATTAAAAACCGACATTATACTCAAATCACACGAGAGCTCCTCCTCGTCAAGGTTCCGGCGTCCAATCAGACGAGAGGGCCGTCAAGATGGCAGTCGACTGCGAAGGCATTGCTAGAAAAAAAAATGGCGTTCGACAGCGAGAACGTTAACAAATAAATGGCAAACGATCGCGAGGGACGTTATCAAATAAAAAAAATGAACGCCGCGGGGTTGACATTTTACAGGTGACGAGCTGAGGGTTGACATTTTACAGGTGACGATCGGAAGGGGGACAGGGGGCGAGTAAAGGGTAGAACTGGAGAGCATCCATAATCAAAAAAAAAAAAAAATCTAACTATACAGCTTGGGAGAGGGAGGGTTGGCATTTTACAGGTGACGAGCTGAAGGGGACAGGGGGCGAGTAAAGGGTAGAACTGGAGAGCACCCATTTAAAAAAAAAAATCTAACTATACAGCATAATAATAATCGCATTCCCCCAGCCATAACTTTTTAAGTACACATTTTTATCATATTAAATTAAATAACATAATGTTTTTAGAATTTATATTTAAAATTAGTGAAAATCTTTTTTTACCTTATAGAAAACACTTTCAATTAGCACACTTGCACACACTGTAAAATATTATTATTATATTATGGAAAAATGGTAAAATGATTGTCGTTTCGGTGGCATCCGACGAACTGCTTGACACATGTAACACTGCAGGATGTGAATAAGTCTAAAGCGAGCCCTAGACTAATTCGATATTTTCGTCAATATATTCCAATTGATACTGTACAATAATATTGAACGTCTGTAGATCACATTGAAAGATCGCGCAATATATATTGAGTCGATCAAAATGAGTTTGATTTATGTCATCTAGTAAATATTGATTCGTCTGTGAGCAATATCGCGCAATACTGCTTCGGTTCTGCGTTAACAGCGTTGAAAATTTTTTTTTTGAATTTCAGGCATAACCCTTCTCAAGAGTTCATCAAATTGCACTATCTAGTTGCAAAAAGTTTTGAAAATCATTTTAGTTCACTAAATATTAGTTTTACTTAATAGATTTTCATGAGTTTATTTATTTCTTTCTTTAAACCATTCCTTCCTCCACTAGCGTTTCTTTTTTTCTCTTTCTTTTTTTTTGCTGCTACTTATAACTAATGCAACGGCTGCACACACAACTTGATGTTTTCTAATTATTCCACATGTTGACTGCACAAGTATCAACCGTGAACTAATTTATTGAGCAATAATATTACATAGCGCTGGTTGACCAACTAATACTATGGTACAATATATTTTGTGCAAAATATTGACGTGAATATTTGTTCGTCTAGCGCGTGCTTTACAATATATGCTATCTAAAGTCAGGTCAAGTTTATTCGCGGAAAAATTATTATTTCATTTGCAATCTAAGGTTATCTATAAGGTCATGTCTTAACGGAGTATTTTATTAGTGTAAAATTAATTATAATATTTTTTGCAATCGCAAACAAAATTTACGTCACACAACGTATATTTTAGTCTCTGAATATTAAAATTCAATTTTTGAAAAAAAAAAAATGTGTGACATTGCATGACTAGAACATTTTTCTAGAAGTATGGAAAAAAAACTCTGTTGCTGAGTTGTCACCATCATCATTGTTTTTACAAATTGTGCTGTTTAGATTTTTAAATACTCATACGTGTATATAATATGTAATAAGTTGTGAATCTAACTTTAATCTACAGCTATAGACAGATCTCTATGCCTGGGCTGTGAACACAGCCTTAGAGCAGCGTATGCAACAAGTTATTAATGCTTATATGAAAAAAAATATTTCTTTTTCGAAATTATTTAGCGTGATTATAGATCGAATTAAACTAGTAAATAAGTATCTGAAATCTAATTTTTAACTTATCAACGTTTTTGTAAATTCGTAGGGATATTCAGAGCATAATAATGTGTTTTTAGTTGAGATATTAATTATTAATGTATTATTTTTTTTTATCTTATCATCTTTATATAAACATATCATCAAAGGTGAATGATTTACCTTGAAATTGGAAAATTGGAATTTTTGAAAAGTGCTTTTGCAAAAGCCATCTCGATATTAATTATTATTATTACAGATTTAATTGTTACTGTTTTAAATATAGAATTTAGAGGGTTGTCATCATTACGACCGTAAACTTGATATGTTTACAAATAATTTTTATAATATCTCCGTATACTAGTTTGTTGAAGATTATATACTTTAAACTCTGAATGTTCAAATCCATAAATATCGAGTATTAATAATATCTGAAATATAAATACACCATCTTGTTTTTTTTTAAATAATAACAAAATCACGTTTAAAATATTTATTATAAAAATCGATAAGTTATTATCAAAAATATAATTATTGCTTAAATCTAAAGATGTCAAATAAATTTACGTTTGAAAAAATGTTTATGGTAAAAATCAACACATTATTATTAAAAACAATTTTAATTAATAACAAATTTACGTTTTTAAAAATATTTATTGTAAAATCGATGTGTTATCATCAAAAATACTCTGAGCTTCAGTTTGTCTACAGGATAAATCAGCACTTGTAACTATCCTCTTTTCTCCCTTACTTGAAATTGTTACTCATACGTTGACATAAAAATATATTGTTTTTAATTAGCTCAAAATATATAATCAAGAAAAATACAAAAAATAACAATATAAAAAAAAATAAAATATATACACAAAATAAAAAATAAAATAACAACAGACATTAAAACGTGGATATTTATTTCTAAAACTAGTTGTATTATTATTAGAATAAAAAGTGCAGTACATAAACCATGTAGTGGACAGATTTCACCATACTGTATTGTTATATATATTATAATTTATTATATTACTATGTTAATTACACCGGCTCTACTGTTGATATTTTTTGTTTTTTTTATAGCCGTACGGCAGCGATGAATAATGTTCATCAAAAACTCTTTTCTTCGAATTTATTTTAAAAGTTTTGGTGTCGCATCGACTTACAACTTGGTGATCCTGTGTGCGACGAATATTTAGTGAAGAGATAACCACAGGCTCGGTGGTGTTTTCCGCAGAAGTGATCGACGCTTTCATTTTTTCAAAATTAATTTTTTGACTTGTCTCGTGATTCAAAGTAATTCCTTTAACTTTACACACCTCGTGTGTCTGATTTGAAAGCGGAGAATAGACCCTGTACGCATAGTTTTTTGGTCCTCCGGACACGATTTCGCTTATGTAACTACCGTGTCCGTACTCTGTCTCTAGCTCATCTGTTAAATCTCCGAGGTTATTACCAAGAGGCGGTTGGTATTCGTTTTTTAGTTTATGTGAAACAAAAATTACGGAATCAGTATCGTAATACAAGGCCCTATCTCCCAACTGTTCGAGATAAGAATACAGTTTTAACCGTGCCTGGGCCGTAACATATGCAGCCAACACAACATTTACGGACGACAGTTGATCGACAGCTTCTTCTCTGTACTCCCAGTTAACAAGAAGAACATCGTCATCAATTTCTTGAATATAATTTACGACTAGCGACGAGCTAGTTAACAGTTCATACAAGTCTTTAGACTCCTTAACGACGGCTGTTTTCGATTGATTTTCACGTTGCCCAAACTTTCCCCAGAACGAATTTAACATCAACTTCGCCAACTGTCGTAAACCGGGGTTTTTTACTATGTTGTTGCATCGAAGTCGGACACCCTCACTAACAAGATACTCGTCTATGTATTTTTGACGTTCTCCATCCGTTAGACATTCGTTGGGCCAACCCGATGCTTCCTGTTTCATCTGAATAAACATATCGATAAACTCTGCAAATAGTCCGCCTTTTTTAAGGATAGGATCATAGCATATCGAGTCATAGCGCCAAATTTCCTGTATTTCTTTAAGCTCGTAGCCTAAAGACACGGCTTTAGCAACCTCGTCCACCACCCACGTGCCGTGTATAATCCTATCCTCTTCAGAGTGCGAACACGTAAGTGTCTGCGACATGTTCTCGCCGCAAGTTCTGCAAAGAACAAACAATAGCTTCTCGTTCATCCTGACCGGAAGCACCGGGTGAAAGAGATTCCTCGGGGGTAACACGCTGCATTTTATCAGCCCTGTGAGTTTGCTTAGATCGTGTGCTTCATTTAAAACTTTTCTGCAGTCTTCGTCACCCACCAGAATTTCTACAGGGTGCCCCATAGGAAATTTTTCATATTTGCAGACCCAAGGATAAAGCGAACACACATCTACGTACTTAATTTTTTCTTCGGGACCCGCTTCATAATACGTAACTGTGTTACCCGTTCGCCCTCCGTAAAACGCATCTCTAGGGTTAAGAGGAGCGTTTTTTATAATGGAAATATCGTTAAGCCAAGACATATTTTTATCTGTCTGCAGTAGCTGCCTGAACTCACATTCCCACATTTCTATTACTTCGTATCCTAGATCTCGCATCCGCTGCGTCTTGCTCCTTGTTCGTTCTAATCGATATTCAAAAGTATCTTCGGGGTCTTCGTGAAGAGAATGGTTTCTATTTACGGGAAAGCAAGAGGGGCAACCGTGATAATAACATCCATGAAATTCAAAAACTAGTTTCTTTTCTAAACAGACCCCGTCCGGTTTCATATATGTACCGGGGATGCATATTTCTCTTTGGTTGCCAGCATGTTTAATAGGAATATTTCGTTTTTTCTCCTCGAAAACCAACCATTGTAATGCTATTGTCGACTGCCTGTCTGCGTGTCGATAACCGCCTCGCGGAATAATACCAATAGTTTTAGGTTTTAAAAGTTTTCTACGAAACATTAGATTGCAGGCAGACGCTATAGTTATAGCCTCGGTGAAGGGGCATACGTCGCATGTCTTTAAAAATAATTTCCTGAAATGAACGCAGGCCTTTCTTAAAATATCGACATCCGCTATGCAGTAGTCAACAATCTCCTTAGACATGTTAAAAACATAACCGGCATTCTTTGTCTTTTCATACCATTCAATAAATACATCTCTATTTTTCTTTTTCATCGAATCCACCCCGTAATATTGAACATCGGGTAACGGACCTATGTAATTTTCATTCTGCTTAGTGTTGTAAAAATGCGGGAAATAACCTTTTCTTAACGACGCTGACAAACCGAAAGCTTTTGGTAGGTCCGCAAGCGCCATAGGAAAATAATTTAACGAATCTATGAAACGTACGTTGCCGACTTCTAACAGTAATATTTTAGAACCGCGCATTATTATATTCGGAGATTGAAACTGTGTGTGCTGTAAAACGTATCTAAATACGAACTGAAGGTCAAAAGCCTGGCCGTTATGAGCGATACAAGTTATCTTTTTAAATTTCTTTCTTACGTCCATCACGTGTTCCATAAATCGGATGACGCAATCGTCACCGCTGTAAATATGCTGTCTGTAACCGCATTTTTGACAAAATGCTAATTTTTCATCGTCGATACATTTATCACACACCTGCTGTACTACACACAGGTTTGGTTCATGGAGTCTGATCGAATTGTCGTACTCGGTAATAGATCGTTCTTGCCTCGTTTCTAAATCGAAAAAAACAAACAAGAAATCCTTGAGAGATGGTTTCCCGGTATTCTTCTGCATATAACACTGATGATCGACCGGCTCAAATGATCTGCAGACCCGACAAAAAATTTCTCCACAGTTGTGTGCTTCTTTCCGTTCCTTCAAATTAATCGTCTTTAAACACTGTTTACAACGAGAAAGTCGTTGGCAGATGTTTGTCTTTGTATTGTTGTTTATTTTCTTGTGGTTTTCAAAACATTGGTGACTTTTAAATAATCTGTTACAGTCATCGCATGTAATATTTGGAGATGATCTTTCACAAGGAGGTATACTTTGACAACCCGGGCACGATTTTTCACAACGATGCCTGTCCTTTGTGTTGTAAGGAACACTACATGCCTCACAAAAATAGCCGCACGAAAATGCGCTGGTCAAACTTGTTATCACGTTAAAATGCCCTTTGTCATACAGAAGATTAATTTTATAGATAGCTTCGGTATTTTGTCCTTCAAAAATTAACTGGCGCCCCTTGGTCCCGTATTTGTAAACGGTGATTTTGTATTTCTTCATCAACGCTTGAAATTTTTTAAGTTCTTCAATACCGGCTCCGCTATCAGGAATTGTAATACCCTTCTTCTTTAATAGTTCTCAACGCTTTTTCTCTTTGTAGTCTGCTTCGGCTGTCTCGTACGGTCTTATAGTCCGGCGTCTTTTTAACGAACGCTTTCGCCACAACCAAGGCTCTCGGTAAACAAAGATTATCTGCGTTGTTTATCGATATTATACCGGCTCTCTGTCGACATTCTTCGTGGAAATTATTATACCCGTCCGTTCTACGTCTTCCTTTACCGGCAGGCATTTTTACACTAGTAGCCGCAATGCGAAACGTATCTGTGCTCAGTCCTTCGCTGTTAGATTGAAATATTTTAGTCAAA
>JBDIXK010000030.1:17500-39443 GCA_039654895.1 Mongoloraphidia duomilia
AGACGTAGAACGGACGGGTATAATAATTTCCACGAAGAATGTCGACAGAGAGCCGGTATAATATCGATAAACAATACAGATAATCTTTGTTTACCGAGAGCCTTGGTTGTGGCGAAAGCGTTCGTTAAAAAGACGCCGGACTATAAGACCGTACGAGAAAGCCGTAGCAGACTACAAAGAGAAAAAGCGTTGAAACTATTAAAGAAGAAGGGTATTACAATTCCTGACAGCGGAGCCGGTATTGAAGAACTTAAAAAATTTCAAGCGTTGATGAAGAAATACAAAATCACCGTTTACAAATACGGGACCAAGGGGCGCCAGTTAATTTTTGAAGGACAAAATACCGAAGCTATCTATAAAATTAATCTTCTGTATGACAAAGGGCATTTTAACGTGATAACAAGTTTGACCAGCGCATTTTCGTGCGGCTATTTTTGTGAGGCATGTAGTGTTCCTTACAACACAAAGGACAGGCATCGTTGTGAAAAATCGTGCCCGGGTTGTCAAAGTATACCTCCTTGTGAAAGATCATCTCCAAATATTACATGCGATGACTGTAACAGATTATTTAAAAGTCACCAATGTTTTGAAAACCACAAGAAAATAAACAACAATACAAAGACAAACATCTGCCAACGACTTTCTCGTTGTAAACAGTGTTTAAAGACGATTAATTTGAAGGAACGGAAAGAAGCACACAACTGTGGAGAAATTTTTTGTCGGGTCTGCAGATCATTTGAGCCGGTCGATCATCAGTGTTATATGCAGAAGAATACCGGGAAACCATCTCTCAAGGATTTCTTGTTTGTTTTTTTCGATTTAGAAACGAGGCAAGAACGATCTATTACCGAGTACGACAATTCGATCAGACTCCATGAACCAAACCTGTGTGTAGTACAGCAGGTGTGTGATAAATGTATCGACGATGAAAAATTAGCATTTTGTCAAAAATGCGGTTACAGACAGCATATTTACAGCGGTGACGATTGCGTCATCCGATTTATGGAACACGTGATGGACGTAAGAAAGAAATTTAAAAAGATAACTTGTATCGCTCATAACGGTCAGGCTTTTGACCTTCAGTTCGTATTTAGATACGTTTTACAGCACACACAGTTTCAATCTCCGAATGTAATAATGCGCGGTTCTAAAATATTACTGTTAGAAGTCGGCAACGTACGTTTCATAGATTCGTTAAATTATTTTCCTATGGCGCTTGCGGACCTACCAAAAGCTTTCGGTTTGTCAGCGTCGTTAAGAAAAGGTTATTTCCCGCATTTTTACAACACTAAGCAGAATGAAAATTACATAGGTCCGTTACCCGATGTTCAATATTACGGGGTGGATTCGATGAAAAAGGAAAATAGAGATGTATTTATTGAATGGTATGAAAAGACAAAGAATTCCGCTTATGTTTTTAACATGTCTAAGGAGATTGTTGACTACTGTATAGCGGATGTCGATATTTTAAGAAAGGCCTGCGTTCATTTCAGGAAATTATTTTTAAAGACATGCGACGTATGCCCCTTCACCGAGGCTATAACTATAGCGTCTGCTTGCAATCTAATGTTTCGTAGAAAACTTTTAAAACCTAAAACTATTGGTATTATTCCGCGAGGCGGTTATCGACACGCAGACAGGCAGTCGACAATAGCATTACAATGGTTGGTTTTCGAGGAGAAAAAACGAAATATTCCTATTAAACATGCTGGCAACCAAAGAGAAATATGCATCCCCGGTACATATATGAAACCGGACGGGGTCTGTTTAGAAAAGAAACTAGTTTTTGAATTTCATGGATGTTATTATCACGGTTGCCCCTCTTGCTTTCCCGTAAATAGAAACCATTCTCTTCACGAAGACCCCGAAGATACTTTTGAATATCGATTAGAACGAACAAGGAGCAAGACGCAGCGGATGCGGGATCTAGGATACGAAGTAATAGAAATGTGGGAATGTGAGTTCAGGCAGCTACTGCAGACAGATAAAAATATGTCTTGGCTTAACGATATTTCCATTATAAAAAACGCTCCTCTTAACCCTAGAGATGCGTTTTACGGCGGTCGAACGGGCAACACAGTTACGTATTATGAAGCGGGTCCCGAAGAAAAAATTAAGTACGTAGATGTGTGTTCGCTTTATCCTTGGGTCTGCAAATATGAAAAATTTCCTATGGGGCACCCTGTAGAAATTCTGGTGGGTGACGAAGACTGCAGAAAAGTTTTAAATGAAGCACACGATCTAAGCAAACTCACAGGGCTGATAAAATGCAGCGTGTTACCCCCGAGGAATCTCTTTCACCCTGTGCTTCCGGTCAGGATGAACGAGAAGCTAGTGTTTGTTCTTTGCAGAACTTGCGGCGAGAACATGTCGCAGACACTTACGTGTTCGCACTCTGAAGAGGATAGGATTATACACGGTACGTGGGTGGTGGACGAGGTTGCTAAAGCCGTGTCTTTAGGCTACGAGCTTAAAGAAATACAAGAAATTTGGCGCTATGACTCGATATGCTATGATCCTATCCTTAAAAAAGGCGGACTATTTGCAGAGTTTATCGATATGTTTATTCAGATGAAACAGGAAGCATCGGGTTGGCCCAACGAATGTCTAACGGATGGAGAACGTCAAAAATACATAGACGAGTATCTTGTTAGCGAGGGTGTCCGACTTCGATGCAACAACATAGTAAAAAACCCCGGTTTACGACAGCTGGCGAAGTTGATGTTAAATTCGTTCTGGGGAAAGTTTGGGCAACGTGAAAATCAATCGAAAACAGCCGTCGTTAAGGAGTCTAAAGACTTGTATGAACTGTTAACTAGCTCGTCGCTAGTCGTAAATTATATTCAAGAAATTGATGACGATGTTCTTCTTGTTAACTGGGAGTACAGAGAAGAAGCTGTCGATCAACTGTCGTCCGTAAATGTTGTGTTGGCTGCATATGTTACGGCCCAGGCACGGTTAAAACTGTATTCTTATCTCGAACAGTTGGGAGATAGGGCCTTGTATTACGATACTGATTCCGTAATTTTTGTTTCACATAAACTAAAAAACGAATACCAACCGCCTCTTGGTAATAACCTCGGAGATTTAACAGATGAGCTAGAGACAGAGTACGGACACGGTAGTTACATAAGCGAAATCGTGTCCGGAGGACCAAAAAACTATGCGTACAGGGTCTATTCTCCGCTTTCAAATCAGACACACGAGGTGTGTAAAGTTAAAGGAATTACTTTGAATCACGAGACAAGTCAAAAAATTAATTTTGAAAAAATGAAAGCGTTGATCACTTCTGTGGAAAACACCACCGAGCCTGTGGTTATCTCTTCACTAAATATTCGTCGCACCCAGGATCACCAAGTTGTAAGTCGATGCGATACCAAAACTTTTAAAATAAACTCTAAGAAAAGAGTTTTTGATGAACATTATTCATCGCTGCCGTACGGATATAAAAAACAAAAAATATCAACAGTAGAGCCGGTGTAATAAACATAGTAATATAATAAATTATAATATATATAACAACACAGTATGGTGAAATCTGTCCACTACATGGTTTATGTACTGCACTTTTTATTCTAATAATAATACAACTAGCTTTAGAAATGTATTGTATATCCACGTTTTAATGTCTGTTGTTATTTTATTTTTTATTTTGTGTATATATTTTATTTTTTTTATATTGTTATTTTTCGTATTTTTTCTTGTTTATATATGTTGAGCTAATTAAAAACAATATATTTTTATGTCAACGTATGAGTAACAATTTCAAGTAAGGGAGAAAAGAGGATAGTTACAAGTGCTGATTTATCTTGTAGACAAACTGAAGCTCAGAGTATTTTTGATGATAACGCATCGATTTTACAATAAATATTTTTAAAAACGTAAATTTGTTATTAATTAAAATTGTTTTTAATAATAATGTGTTGATTTTTACCATAAACATTTTTCAAACGTAAATTTATTTTGACATCTTTAGATTTAAGCAATAATTATATTTTTGATAATAACTTATCGATTTTTATAATAAATATTTTAAACGTGATTTTGTTATTATTTAAAAAAAAAAACAAGATGGTGTATTTATATTTCAGATATTATTAATACTCGATATTTATGGATTTGAACATTCAGAGTTTAAAGTATATAATCTTCAACAAACTAGTATACGGAGATATTATAAAATTATTTGTAAACATATCAAGTTTACAGTCGTAATGATGACAACCCTCTAAATTCTATATTTAAAACAGTAACAATTAAATCTGTAATAATAATAATTAATATCGAGATGGCTTTTGCAAAAGCACTTTTCAAAAATTCCATTTTTCCAATTTCAAGGTAAATCATTCACCTCTGATGATATGTTTATATAAAGATGATAAGATAAAAAAAAATAATACATTAATAATTAATATCTCAACTAAAAACACATTATTATGCTCTGAATATCCCTACGAATTTACAAAAACGTTGATAAGTTAAAAATTAGATTTCAGATACTTATTTACTAGTTTAATTCGATCTATAATCACGCTAAATAATTTCGAAAAAGAAATATTTTTTTTTATATAAGCATTAATAACTTGTTGCAGACGCTGCTCTAAGGCTGTGTTCACAGCCCAGGCATAGAGATCTGTCTATAGCTGTAGATTAAAGTTAGATTCACAACTTATTACATATTATATACACGTATGAGTATTTAAAAATCTAAACAGCACAATTTGTAAAAACAATGATGATGGTGACAACTCAGCAACAGAGTTTTTTTTCCATACTTCTAGAAAAATGTTCTAGTCATGCAATGCCACACATTTTTTTTTCAAAAATCGAATTTTAATATTCAGAGACTAAAACATACGTTGTGTGACGTAAATTTTGTTTGCGATTGCAAAAAATATTATAATTAATTTTACACTAATAAAATACTCCGTTAAGACATAACCTTATAGATAACCTTAGATTGCAAATGAAATAATAATTTTTCCGCGAATAAACTTGACCTGACTTTAGATAGCATATATTGTAAAGCACGCGCTAGACGAACAAATATTCACGTCAATATTTTGCACAAAATATATTGTACCATAGTATTAGTTGTTCAACCAGCGCTATGTAATATTATTGCTCAATAAATTAGTTCACGGTTGATACTTGTGCAGTCAACATGTGGAATAATTAGAAAACATCAAGTTGTGTGTGCAGCCGTTGCATTAGTTATAAGTAGCAGCAAAAAAAAAAGAAAGAGAAAAAAAGAAACGCTAGTGGAGGAAGGAATGGTTTAAAGAAAGAAATAAATAAACTCATGAAAATCTATTAAGTAAAACTAATATTTAGTGAACTAAAATGATTTTCAAAACTTTTTGCAACTAGATAGTGCAATTTGATGAACTCTTGAGAAGGGTTATGCCTGAAATTCAAAAAAAAAAATTTCAACACTGTTAACGCAGAACCGAAATTGCGCGATATTGCTCACAGACGAATCAATATTTACTAGATGACATAAATCAAACTCATTTTGATCGACTCAATATATATTGCGCGATCTTTCAATGTGATCTACAGACGTTCAATATTATTGTACAGTATCAATTGGAATATATTGACGAAAATATCGAATTAGTCTAGGGCCCGCTTTAGACTTATTCACATCCTGCAGTGTTACATGTGTCAAGCAGTTCGTCGGATGCCACCGAAACGACAATCATTTTACCATTTTTCCATAATATAATAATAATATTTTACAGTGTGTGCAGGTGTGTTAATTGAAAGTGTTCGTTTTCTATAAGGTAAAAAAGATTTTTTTCACTACTTTTAAATATAAATTCTAAAAACATTATGTTATTTAATTTAATATGATAAAAATGTGTACTTAAAAAGTTATGGCTGGGGGAATGCGATTATTATTATGCTGTATAGTTAGATTTTTTTTTTAAATGGTGCTCTCCAGTTCTACCCTTTACTTGCCCCCTGTCCCCCTTCAGCTCGTCACCTGTAAAATGCCAACCCTCAGCTCGTCACCTGTAAAATGTCAACCCTCCCTCTCCCAAGCTGTATAGTTAGATTTTTTTTGATTATGGATGCTCTCCAGTTCTACCCTTTACTCGCCCCCTGTCCCCCCCTTCCGATCGCAACCTGTAAAGTGTCAACCCCGCGGCGTTCATTTTTTTTTATTTGATAACGTCCCTCGCGATCGTTTGCCATTTATTTGTTAACGTTCTCGCTGTCGAACGCCATTTTTTTCTAGCAATGCCTTCGCAGTCGACTGCCATCTTGTTGGTAACGCCGCCCTCTCGTCTGATTGGATGCCGGAACCTTGACGAGGAGGAGGAGCTCCTGTGTGATTAGAGTATAATGTCGGTTTTTTAATTTGGTAACACCCCTCGTAGTCGTCCTCCATTTTTTCTGATAACGCTCCTCGCAGTCGTCCGACATTTTTTTTTTTAACCCTCGCGGTTGTCCGCCATTTTTTCTGATAACGCTCCTCGCAGTCGTCCGCCATTTTTTTCTGATAACGCTCCTCGCAGTCGTCCGCCATTTTTTCTGGTAACGCCCTCGCGGTCGTCCGCCATTTTTCTGATAACGCTCCTCGCAGTCGTCCGCCATTTTTTTCTGATAACGCTCCTCGCAGTCGTCCGTCATTTTTTCTGGTAACGCCCTCGCGGTCGTCCGCCATTTATTTGTTAACGACCTCGCGGTCGTCCGCCATTTTTTTCTGATAACGCTCTTCGCAGTCGTCCGCCATTTTTTTCTGATAACGCTCCTCGTCAGCCATTGGTCGGTAGGCTCGCAGTCGTTCGCCATTGGTTGGTAGGCTCGCAGTCGTTCGCCATTTTTTTTTTCTAGTAACGCCCCTCGTCAGCCATTGGTCGGTAGGCTCGCAGTCGTTCGCCATTGGTCGGTGAGTAGTGGAAGGGGAGTGAGGGTCCAGGATCGGCATACCCCCACTACTGAGGAGGTGCCAGGAATGGTATAAATATACTACTACGGAGGGGCCAGGAATGGTATAAATATACTACTACCTGAGTGAGACGCCAGAATCTCCTCAATCCTCCAAGCTCAGGTGTACCCATACCTACTTATGGTGTTAACATTGACATTTAAATTTAATTAATTAATTATGAAATAAAAAAGTTAAAATGGAAGTTGAACGTTTTCCAGAACGTAAAAAATCGAAAACTAGAAGAACATATTATTAAAATTATTTTTCCACCCTAAGATATTATAGCATTTATTTCATGGGATTTTTCTTTCTTGTTTGACGTTTGTAAACATAGCGCATTAATAGCTGTCACATCATTATTACTTTTTTCACAATTGATTCCACATTTACTTAAATGTCCGACGGATAAAATTCGTTCTGCATCATATATATTTTCTTGGTTTGGGTTATCACCAACTTAAGATATTAATTCACTCAAATTTAATAGCATTTTAATCGTCAACACTACTATCACGTATGAAATTTTTTTAAAACTGCAATTTTTTGTCGGCCATGTTTTTGAAGCCACACCCACATGTTAGTTCCCTATAGTAAAAATAATCGGGTATCTAGCATAATTTCAGTGTGATATTACATTGTAACTGTTTAAGAAAAAAATCATTGTTACTAATAGTAACACAATTTAGAACAAAGGCTTATTAACACACGGCCTGTGTTATGTTCAATTTTAAAATTCACACCCTAATATATTGTTATCATTTTTATTATAACGTAATATGTTTAGTAATAAAATATATTCAAGTTGTTGAGCGTCTATAACCAACAATCATCATCGTCAAAATAAATTCACTGTATATTAGCGCATTGAATTCCAAGAGAAATTTCGTAAAATGGTAAATTACACCTAATAATAGATTTCCGAATACTTTTTATTAATAACTTTTTTTCATATTTTCACAAATACCCCATTTTCAGAAAATCAGTTCCAAAAATTTAATTTCCCATCAACTTGAAAATAATACAAATATGGTCTATTTTTCGTTTTCAGGGTTTTTTTATGAAGCAGGGCGGATTTTTGATAATTTCATAACTAAAAGTTTTTCCCATATGATGCACACTTTCTGGACCTCACTGTAGACGCCCGACAACTAAGGTCATTTACTTCTATTATATATTAATGTATCACTGTGTTAAATTTAATTTGGAATTAATGATTTCAGTACCGAATCTACGAGACGCACTGCGTGTGTATTTTATAAGATTACTCCCGATGGAGAAATGAGAGTTTATATCGCAAATAGCTATTGAGTATATAGAAGGTTAACAGCGTTTATTAACACACAACAAATAGTCCAGCACTGTTTAAATCAACATTCAACATTTACACAGCAAATTATATTGCGCACATATTTTTACAACATTTTTGAAACATTCATTTAGAACAATTTCAGAACAAAGTGCAATTGTGACTGTGATTACGTTAATGCCCTTAAGAGTGGGCGCACATGAATGATAAATCAATCGACTGATCATACTATCGAATAATGACTACGGTGACGGTGTTACTTATATGAAATCGGCCGATTTTGTTGGTTCATTAGCGCGTTTTCATCTAAAATCGTTGTCATTACTATACCTACGATAGTTCGATCGGTCAATTGATTAATCATTCATGCACACCTATAGCCTAAAATTGGAGAAACGACACTAATAGTGTCTCTAATTTTAAAATTAGAGAAACTACATTTTTGTGATTATTCTCAAAATATCAGTAATTCGAATAAGACTAAGAGGAGCTGATATTTACTTTTTATTTTTGTCCCGAAAAATAAAATAAAACAAACTATTTTTTATCTTTTTACTTCCGTGTTCCGTAAGGAAATGTAAGCATGGTGAAAGGGTAGAGAAATAAGATCATATTCTGATTACATAACCCTCAAAACGTAAACAAGTTATATCACTCTTAAAAATTCAAAAACAATTATTTAATTTCAAACAGGAACATGTTAATTTGAGATATGCTGAATTGTGATAAGCGACAGACTGTTTTTTTAGTATAAAATTATTCATGATGATCATTCAATCATTTTCAAACGCTCGACATCCGCTTGTAATATGTATGTTATTTTTTTCGCAGCTATCATTGATTTATTACGTTTTGAAAGGCACTGATTGATGTATGACTGCAGAGTCTTCCTTTAGTGAACATCCTGCTCGGCTTTCTCATAGAGTCAACAATAAGTATAGAGACCGCAAATATATTCTAGCTAGACGCTTTATTACGACGTCAAAGACGTTTTTAACTTAAATATTCAAATTGTTTATTTCACGGAGTAGACATTTAATACAGAGATTGAGTTTTAAATACTGTCGCAATATTTTCAACCATCTTTGACTAAAGATTTGTGTTGTTACATGATTATTTGAAGCGTGGTTATAATAAATATTGGATATGTGTAAAGTATCAGGTACATACTGCACTGATATGCGGTTGAACTGTTTCTAAAGTGGAGATTTCTGGAAGTGACCATTAATTGTGAAGAATTGCTGAAATACAAAAAAAAGTCAGTTGCATTATTATTAATGACAGAAGAAATTGTATCGAAGAAGTCAAAATTACAAACAGTAGATGCTATAATTTAACAAAATATAGTCACATAAAAATCTTTCACAGAATAAAAACATTTATCAGAAAGAAAAGTTTTAGGTAATATTATTTTGCAGGAACTTGAGTAACCTGGTACAACAATATACAGGACTTTTCATGTACCTAGAGTATTAAATTAGGCTTAGTTGATATTTCTCAAGTTGTCCCTATTCCTCGTATATATTATTGATGAACAAGAGAATCAAAACTGCTACATGTTCCAGACGAAGATGGCATGTAAATACTATATTAACCACGAGTATTATCCATAAGTATTTTATTAACAAATACTCTTTTTGATCTAAATCATTTATCATTGTTTTATTATTCATCTGGATCAGTTATCTTGACACGGCATCAACTTTTCATAGGTTTACACTGTACACGTTACAAGTGGGATTGCTTATTGATTTCCACAGTTATCACATGTGGAATTGATATTCGAATCATCACAATATTATTACTTTTATATTGAATTTTAAATTCTAAAAACGTGAAATGAAATATTAAAATATGAAAAATAAATATCATATTTCTCGCAGCTATCTGCAGGTGTAGGTAACTTGCACTGTAAGCCTTTTCAAGAAATTTCATTAAATGTCTAAACCTAGTTACATCAGAGATGACTATAAAAATCTGAAAAGAAAAGTTTGTTTAGTTCCATGTTCGACTATAACTCAAGATCTATTGAACCGATTTGAAAAATTATTTCCCTATTTAAAAGCCTACTTCTACACAGAAACAAGCAAAGCGATTGACGTCCTTTTCAGAGTTTCGTACCTCCGCATGGAACCATATTACCCTGCCTACGATGTCTGTCCTTCCTTCCGTCTGTTTGTGAGATAGAGCCATATGGCTCTTTTGATTGTTATAGTTTTGACAATCATTAGAGGTTACAGCAGCAGGGAATGACATAATGACATTACGGAAGCTGCCATTTTTTTCTCGTAGACCTCACATACCCCATATATTACGATGACTTCGGATTCGAACACCAGATTCTAACCACTTTGCTTTTAATTGCGAATATGTCGCAACTCGCAACAGCCATCAGATGTAAGTGGCCATTTCAATGCCTAAATATTTCATGCAATGTCTAGTTATGCCAGCTGGATGCGACATTGTGTAACTGAATCATAATCAAGATTGAAATTTTAACCGGGTTAAAAGTAATAAATTATCAAGGCGTGTTCTTTTTCTATATTTCTTCGGCTTTCAAGTGCAACTAAACTTTTGTTACAATAAAATTCAATATCCCTTTGGAGACGCGATCTTTATTGTGAGATGACATCTATTTCATGTTTCAGTTGATAAATGTGTGCATTCCCTTTGTGAAAAATCCTTTGTTATAAAACCACAAAAATGTGCGTTTAAAAGAACAAATAAAATAGATCTTCTGTAAACTTCTTATGAAAGTATATTACAATGACAGATGGCAGATTTTTTTAAAAGAATAGGAATAACTGAAAATATTTGTAGCCTTCAGCAGGTTTGTGTAATGAGTTACAGTTGTTAAAATTAATTACAGTATGCAGGCGCGGACTGGCCAGGGGCACTGGGCGCTGAAGTGTGCCGAGCCCCCGGTGTTGGAGAAGTCTCGGGCCCTCCCATTTCCCAATCTAAACAAATAACAAATTACTCAAGTCCCTTTCACGGGCCCCTACAAACGTTAGCGTTCCTGAAAAATTATAGCCAGTCCACGCCTGACAGTACTCTTACTTAGCGAAATATCGTTCAATTTATATAGAGGAGTCTCTATTTATATTTACAAATTATTAAGAATTTCCCTAAATTCCAAACTTAATTTGTAGTAAGTCAAGAAAACGCCAGTTACATGAACGACTAATCCCTGCAAGGCCGACCGTCGGATTTCCTATGTCTCGAATACACAGACAAATTTGCCTGTGTGAGTTAGCATTGGGACAGATAAATAGGGATCCAAAATTCTTTATTTTTTTCTTTCGGAATTTAGAAAATTAGGGCTTCCAAGGAGTTGCGGTAGGATGAACTCTGCGGTACCTCATGATGATATGAGTCTCAATGAGACTGGCGTTACGTCGTCAATTTTATTTATGTAGTCAATGAGATAAGAAGACAATCAAAAAAATGACCGGGTGTCCGCCATCTTGAATTTAAGGGTTGTTGTTGGTTATCTCCGTAAATATACGTTCTACCTTAAAAGTGGTTAAATATTACAAAAGTTGTTAAGGACAATATTTCCAATAACTTTTGTTTAAAGCTTTTTTTCAAATGTAGAATATTTAAAAAGATATTAGTTTTCAAAAATGACCGTGTAGGGGATGAAAACAGTTTTTTTTTTAATTTTACAACGAAACTATACGTCTAGGGGGAAAAGTATTTATTACCAAAGTTGTAGCTATTGAAATTCTCTACAATTTACATATATTAATATTAAGAAAAATCGCAGGATAGTGGGCAAAATATTTGATTTATTAAATTAAATGTACGACGTTTCGTCTATATATTTGGACTTTTTCAAGTACATGTTATGTACTTGAAAAAGTCTAAATATATAGACGAGATGTCGTACATTTAATTTAATAAATCAAATATTTTGTCCACTATCTTGCGATTTTTCTTAATTTTATTATAATCACGATGGACACGATTTCTAATATAAATTTACATATATTGTTTATAATTTTAGCATATTTGATACGATTACAGAGGACGACAAAAATCGAATTTTGCCGCTCTCGTAATATTAATATTAATATATCGGTAATCACCGGTTATTATCATGGTATTAATTGTTCCTATTTACTATAAAGCGTTTATTACACATACAACCTGTAGGATAGGGAAGATACATAAAAAACATACAACTTTTTTTACTTCCCACCTCTACTATGGTAGGGAAGTAATGGATTCAGTCCGAAAAAAATATTTCGAGATTTTAACAGATTTTCACGTTTTGAGACCCTAGCAATCGTTTAAGATCATTTTCTGACTGATGTCTGTATGTGTGTGTATGTATGTGTGTGTGTATGTGTGTGTGTGTGTGTATGTGGTCAATTTTTCGCCTTCGATATCTTAAGAACGGAACAACATACGGACATGCCGATTGTTCTATTGTGTTTATGTTGCAAATTAGACTAACTGTAAAATAAAATTATAAAGTTACTTATATAAGAATTATTATTATTTAAGTTATGTACCTTTGTCATTGGAATGTCAAGTTCTTTTTGTATAAATTCAAATATTTTAACTAATAATTTTTTACTATTGAATAAAATTACTTTCATGTAAAAAGCGTTTTGATTTAAAACTCTGCAACAGGTTATGGGCCCAGTATAGGCTCGTACTGTATTAAAAGTTAAAATAGTGAAAGGATAGTAAAATGGAAAAAGTTAGTATCACAAAATTGAATAATAATAATTTTCAAGTTTGGAAATATAAAATTGAATTATTATTACTTAAAGAAGAATTGTGGGATCTGATTGCGGAACCAAAGCCTGAAACAGTAACAGAAGAATGGAAAAAGCGTGATGGGAAAGCAAAAGCAACAATCGGGTTATTAATTGAAGATAGTCAAGTGGCGCACATTCGGGATGCTAAAACAGCAAAGGAAGCATGGACTGCACTAAAAACTTATCACGAGAAGTCAACATTAACAAGTAAAGTTTTTCTCCTGAAGAAACTTTGTCGTATGACTTTGCCTGAAAAAGGAAATATGGAAAATCATATTAGCAATATGATGGATATTGTTCACCAATTAACGACTCTTGGAGAAAATCTAGCGGAACATTTATTAGTAGCTTTGTTACTTTGTAGTTTGCCTGAAAGCTATGACACATTAGTCACAGCTCTTGAAAGCAGACCAGAAGATGATTTGACGTTAGAAATGGTGAAAGGCAAGTTAAATCAAGAGTATAAAAGGCGTCAAGAAGGTCATGAAATACAAGAAGAAAATAAAGAAACTGCGCTTAAAGTAAAAAATGAAAAATCGTTCAAACAGACTAAAACATGCTATCATTGCAAGAAACCAGGACATTTAAAACGTGACTGCTTTTTCTATAAGAAATTGCACAAAGCAAACAACGTTACAAACACTGGTACTGAACCGGATTACTGTTTCAATCTAACAGAAGAGAAATTGAAGGACGATTGGTATATTGACTCAGGGGCGACATGTCATATGACAAACAATAAAAATTTCTTTTCAAATATTAACTCTACCTATAATGAAGACATTTATCTAGCAGATGGAAAGGTGTTAAAGGCAAGAGGAAAAGGAGAAGGATTGCTTGAATGCGTCTCTGGTGATGGAAATATAATGAAAATCATGGTAAAAGAAGTTTTGTATGTTCCGGAATTAAAAACCAGCCTGTTATCTGTTCGAAAACTTGTTAATTTAGGATTCAAAATAGAATTTCATAACAAAACCTGCGAGATTAAAAAGGAAAACAAAGTATTGGCAACAGCAACTGCCACAGCTAATCTTTTTAAACTTAATCGTCTACAAAATACAAAAGCGATGGCAGTTTGGAATGAAGAAAATACAGGTTGCATTCACAAATGGCACCGTAGATTAGGGCACCGGGATCCTGAAATTATAAAGCACATGGTTAAAAATATGTTATCGGAAGGTATTAAATTGAAAAATTGCAATGAAAAATTAGTCTGCGATAGCTGCATTCGAGGAAAAATGGCAAGACTAGAGTTTCCAAAATTTTCTGAAACCAAAACTAAAAAAATACTGGACTTAATTCACACTGATGTTTGCGGACCAATGCAAACAATTACGCCTGGGAAGAAGAGATATATACTCACTTTAATAGATGATTACAGTCGCTACACAGTATTATATTTATTGGAAAAGAAAAGCGATGTTTTTAACAAAATTCAAGAGTACGTCCGAGCAGTTGAAAATAAATTTAAACAAAAGCCAAAGGTCATACGCTCAGATAGAGGATGTGAATATACAGGTCAAGATGTCAAACATTTTCTAAAGCAAGAAGGTATTGCATATCAGTACACCGCTCCTTATTCGCCGCAGCAAAATGGCGTTGCCGAAAGGAAAAACCGTTATTTAACAGAAATGACAAGGTGTATGCTGATTGATGCAAGTTTAGAAAATAAATTCTGGGGAGAAGCCATCATGACGGCAAATTATTTACAAAATCGACTGCCTACTAGAACAACAGGAAAAACACCATATGAATTGTGGAATGAGATAAAACCAAAAATGGGTCATTTAAAAATATTTGGTTGTCAAGCATACGCTGTTATTCCGAAAGAAAAGAGACGAAAACTAGATGATAAAGCGAAGAAATACCTATTTGTAGGCTATGAAGAATGTTCAAAAGCATACAGATTGTTAGAGAAAGAAACGAATAAAATTTGTATTAGCCGCGATGTTCGGTTTATAGAAAACGATCACGATGTGGGAACTATTTCTTCATTAAAGTCATCAGAACTAAATGAGATAAACGAAGATAATGAAGTTGAAATTTCTTTGCTAGAAAATAAAAATAAAGCTGGAAGTATTCGGTCAGAAAGTGTCGAAGGAGATAAAATGATACAAGAACCCAGAACCCTCCAAGAAGCTATTTCAGGAAATGAAAAGGAAAAATGGAAAACAGCTATGGATGAAGAAATAAATGCAAT
This sequence comes from Mongoloraphidia duomilia, assembly GCA_039654895.1. Taxonomy (NCBI): domain Eukaryota; kingdom Metazoa; phylum Arthropoda; class Insecta; order Raphidioptera; family Raphidiidae; genus Mongoloraphidia; species Mongoloraphidia duomilia. Next base: position 32,719 of record JBDIXK010000030.1, read on the forward strand.
GGAAGAAAATGAAACGTGGACCTTAACCGAACTACCCGAAGGAAAAACAGTTGTTGGATGTAAATGGGTTTTTAAAAGAAAAACAGATGATGAAGGACGCATGATTCGTTATAAAGCAAGAATTGTAGCTCAGGGATATTCACAAAAATACGGACAGGACTATGACGAAATATTTGCACCAGTAGCCAAACAGACAACTTTGCGATTGTTGTTGACTATTGCAGGAGAGAGAAAAATGTTAGTTAAACACTACGATATAAAAACAGCATTTTTACATGCGGATCTTGAAGAAGAAATATTTATGAAACAACCAGAAGGATACATTAAAGAAGAAGGAAAAGTGTGTAAATTAAAAAAGAACATATATGGGTTAAAACAAGCAGCTCGTGTATGGAATATGACGGTCAACAAAACACTTGAAGATATTGGTTTTAGAAGGGGAAATGCTGACGTATGCCTATATACAAGAGAAGACAATCTGATATATTTATTGATTTACGTAGATGATATCATAATTGCCAGTGAAGATATTAATATGATGGAACAAATAGTGGATGCATTACGTAACGTTTTTCAAATAAATTGTTTAGGCAATATAAAATGTTATCTTGGAATTCAAGTTGAACGCGACGAAAACGGCATATTTTCAATTCATCAGAAGAATTATATTGAAAAGGTTTTGAAGAAGTATGAAATGGATCAAGCAAAACCGTCAAGAATACCCTTAGATACGGGATATTATAAGAGAAACGCTGAAGAAAACTTTTTAACTTGTTCTGACAAATATAGAAAAGTAATCGGAGCTTTACTTTACATATCTGTCAACACGAGACCAGACATAGCGGTTAGTACGGCCATTCTTAGTAGAAGAGTAAGTAAACCACGAGAAATTGATTGGACAGAAGTTAAAAGAGTGTTGAGATACCTGAAGGGTTCAATTAATGCGAAAATAAAATTAGGCGACAACACACAAGAAAACGTTGATATATTATATGGCTACGCTGATGCTGATTGGGGAGGAGATCCAGAAGACAGGAAATCAAACACAGGATATTTATTTAAATACCATGAAAGCTTAATTAATTGGCGCAGTAAGAAGCAAACTTGTGTATCATTATCATCCACAGAAGCTGAATATGTTGCTTTATCTGAAGCATGTCAAGAAGCAATGTGGATAAAATCACTGTTCGCTGATTTTTCAATACAAATTTCAAATATTATTATGTACGAGGATAATCAAAGTTGCATTAAAATGCTCGATAATGAAAAGATAAGTGGCAGAACTAAACATATAGAAACAAAATATAATTATGCAAAAGAAATGAAACAAACAAAGAAAATACAATTTGAATATTGTCCAACAGAAGAAATGGCGGCGGATTTCTTGACAAAACCCGTGACGTCAGAAAAACTAAAGAAAATCATGAAAATAATCAACATATATCAGCTTTGAGAAGGGGTGTTGCAAATTAGACTAACTGTAAAATAAAATTATAAAGTTACTTATATAAGAATTATTATTATTTAAGTTATGTACCTTTGTCATTGGAATGTCAAGTTCTTTTTGTATAAATTCAAATATTTTAACTAATAATTTTTTACTATTGAATAAAATTACTTTCATGTAAAAAGCGTTTTGATTTAAAACTCTGCAACAGTTTATCAGCCTTTAACTTAGATCTGATTAGATTTTGAGTCAAATCGGTTCAGTGGATCCTGAGATATTCAAAAAAACGTCCTCAATGTCACGTATTAACATAGGTAAAAAAAAATATAAATGAATTCTAGATGTTATAATATGAAAAAAATGTAAATATTTTTTTTCTCTAAAATGTATAGTTTTCGAGAAAAAAAAGATTTTACTAAAAAAAATAAAAATTGTACGTAAATCAAGGTAACCATTATTTTTGCTATATTATGTTAGCCATCAGTAGATCACCAAACAAAAAAGAGGGCCATGCTTTTTTCAAAGAATAAAAATTAAATTGTGTTTTAAAGACCACCAACAGCTAAGGTTATTTGGGCCTAGTCAAAGAATAAAAAAAAAAAAGTGTTTATTTTTTGCAAATATACTAGGTGGGAAGTATAGGACTGGTCATCAGTCGAATTTTTTTGTTAGTAATATTTAATGTATTTTTTAGTATCTAAGTAACGGTTAATGGACTTATGTTAACGGAAGTGGAATTTAACGGAAGTTTATAAAATAAAATAATAACTTTATTCAGTAAAATGTCACAATGACAAAGAATGCGTCGGTCAAGAATGTACAATATTAAATGTGTACAAGTTCTAAAAAATTGGTACGGGAACTTGTCAATAAGATAATTTGCAACTTTCTTTTTAAATACTTTGTAGCTTTTGATGCTTACAATTTCGGTGGGTAAGCTGTCAAATAGTTTGACAGCTGAGTAACAGGGTCCCTTAGTGTATAATGCGAGGTGATGTTCCGGAAGACCGTTAATAGTTTTTGAGACTAACTTAAAAGTTAATTCGTAACACAAAATGTTAACTTCGTTAATTAATGAATTGTATTTGACCATTATTAACTTCCCATCAGAAGTTATTGTAATGGGTCCGAAAATCGAAATCAAAATGTATAACAAATTTTTGTTTCAAGGTCAGTACACTATTTTTACACTATTTTTAGAAAGATGTATGTGTGTGTGTGTACGTATGTACGTACGTACGTACGTATGTGTCCATTTTTTTTATGTAGGTATGTATGTGTCCATTTTTTTCTAAGACGAAATCTCGAAAATGAAAAATGTTATCGATTACGTTAGGGTGCCAAACGACGCGTATTAACGTAAATATGACCTGAAAGAAATTTTTCAAAATCGGTTCAGGCGTTCTTTTTTCTTAACCAAATAGACTCTAAAAAAGTAGATTTTACACAATATCTCGCGAATAAAAAATTATATCGACATCGTAAGGGTGTATAAATTTTATAAAAATCGGTTCAGCCGTTTTTTTTTTTTTTAATCATTGTTAAAAATAAATAATAATTATGTCTTAATGATTAAAATGATTACTTTTCTGTGTAATATCTAATTTAATTATTATTATTAAATATTTATCAAACTGGGAAGTTCGTCAAGGGTCGCACTTTAGTCCTAATAAACGACCCACCTCACGGCTTGTATTAAATGATGTAACCATTACAATAAATATTTATATATTTATTATAATTTTTAATAGTACAAGTGAAGAAATGATATTATTTATAGTATTACCTCCGTTTCTTGCAGTGCCTAACGGACGTATTCAGAGAGAATAAACTGACTAATATCATAATATGTGGTTATTAAAATGAAAAGAAGTAAAATCGTTGGCTTTATCGGCACACACAAAAAAGAACAGTTGTTGTACGAAAAAAAGGAAAAAATGTCAACTTCGGGTTCACAGTTACTCTTGCTTTAGTTTTTAGTGTCTTTTTCTTTTTTTTTTTTAAAGACCACCAACAGCTAAGGTTATTTGGGCCTAGCACCAATTCATATTTTCAATTCATTATTATTTTTTTTAAATAATAAATTGAAAATTCAATTGACACTTTTACCAGCTCTCGGGTTAGAACCCGGGAACTGGGGACTTGTAATAGAGGAACCATAGCAACCCCATATAAACAACAGCATTGCTCGGCCATTCTCAAGCCCAGTTTTTAGTGTCCGTTGTTAATATAAAATATTTGTACATAGTCAGCCGCTAATTTTTTGTGTAAACGAAATCAGACGCTGAATGTTTCCGATGACCGTAGCTTTTGTTTGTATAAAATTTTGATTTGATTTGATGAAATGAACTTAAAAATGTCAATATAGTTTAAACAAAACTGATTTCGATAAAAAATTTCTTTAGTATATTTTTATTTAACAAAAAAGGAATCAAAGAATGTATATTATGTACTTCATAATATATTATTTTTCTATTTAAGTAAAGAAAAAACTTTGAAACAAATTCTTTGCACCGTAAATATTTTCTCCAGGGAAATTTCTATAGCGTTTTTACTTATGTTTGCTTAATTAAATTTGACGATTTTTTAACTTTGTATAAAAACTCATTTCACCAAGTAACTTTTCTGCTTTAGGTACAATAATTTAACTTTAGATGAGAAGGTATAAAAATGCGTTGAGGATGTTTAAAGTACTGTGGCCCCAAAAGAAATAATAAAATTTTGAGGAAACTTAAAAAAAAATAATAACGACAGTAACCAATAAATTGTGTAGTCAACCAAATATATTTAAAAACAGTGACGTGCAAGTAAAAGAAAAAACGTTTTTTTTTTGGAAAATTAAAAAATTGCTTTTCGTATTATACAAAATATCTGGGTGCCGAGCTTTGCTCGGATGAGTTCAATAAAAACAGTACTTGTATGCTGTGAGATATTATTTTCTCAGAATATTATTCCGAAACGAATTTATTTCTGAGACATAATTTAAAATAATTGTTTCTGTTAAATAATTTAAATAAGTACCTATGTGTATTTTTAAGCGTAAAAACTAAGTATCAACTTGAATCAAGCATTTTTTCCTGTAAATATTATTTAGGTCGCCATTTTCAATTCTACCGCCGTTATTGTTTTGTTGACTGAAGAACTCGCAAAAACCGATTTTCATAGATTGAATATCTTGTAAAAATGTTCGAATCAGGTGAAATTTTGCTCGCCCGTTACCATTTTAACAATCCAATTTTAAGCATTAATATCAAATATCAACTTTATCGAAGTACTTTTTCTCTGTGATGTCATCTTAACAACTTCCAGTAAATTTCAAATACTTTTTTTTGCATAGGTACCTACTGAAAAACTCACAAAAATCGATTCTTTTAATAACAAACGTCAGACTATAACCTGCGCAAATTTTTTTTGCATGTATCTTCACCATAGTTTTTAAAAATCGATGTGTTTTGATACACATGCCTGTGGCGCTAGAAGTGCGGCCCTTTGGGCCGCCATGCCAATTTTTAGATAAGCAAAACTTTTTTGTATGTATCTTAACAATAGTTTTTAAAAATCGATGTTTTTTTACACAGACCCGCCGTTTTGTCATTATTTACGTATTGTGCAAGACACTCTTATATTAGTGTTCATTTACAATTTTAACACTTGTGATATATTATATAAAATCTATGTAGAAATAGACTTCGAATCAATCTGACTTTAATTGAGCGAGTTATAATAAATAAAAAAAGACACCTTTTTTTTAATTGCTCCCCTCTGGAACCAAAATTCCTACCTAGATCAATTTCTCGTCCCGAAAAAACCTCATTCTGTAAATTTCATCAAAATCGTTAGTCGTTTTTGAGAAAAAAAGGTCTAGGGAAGATTATACGTCATATACTACATTTAACGTACCTACTTACCTATACTACATATTTTATATAAGTAATATAAAAATAACATACCTATTTATTTAAATATTAGCTACAACTACTTACATAATTATGTTTAGATTTTATTGTTGTTATTTTTTTACTTTTCAAATAATTACTGATTATTTTAATAAGTTAAAGATTGACTGTCAGAGTAATTTTGACATAAATAATGAAAATAGTTTGTTTTTCCAAAGCCTACTCACAATACGACACTGTTTTATGACGTTAAAAAACTGTTTTTTAAAATGATAAAATCGATAAGAAAACGAATTTTTCCAGAGATGAGACCTAGCTAGATCGATTTTTTGCCCCCCGAAACCCCTTTTCGGTAAATTTGATCAAAATCGTTAGAGCCGTTTTTGAGAAAATATTTATATAGGTACATAGAAACATATATACAAGATTTACTCGTTTAATAATATAGGGATATACTTTCAAAAGAAATTGAACAAAAATAGTTTGCACATCTTTAAAAAAATAGCGTGACACACAGACATTTGCAGAAAAAATTTATACAAATGCTACAAAATATATTAACATCCTACTCTCGGTTAAGGCCCGTTGACACTATGCTATTTGACTAGCACCAGCTGACTAGCGCTAGTCGACTAGCTAGTGCTGTTTACATATTGGTACCAGCAAATTAATACATTTTACTGTTAATTTGGAAGTTTAGTGAAAATAAGTAATGTACCGGATTTGTTATTTGTTATTATTATTTGTTAAACTGTATGTGTCTCTTTAGATTCAATTTTTTTCTTTACCATATTTACTGTCAAATTTTTCATTTTCATTTCACGTTGTATGTATTCGAATGCACTATTCCGCTTATCACGATTTTTGTAATTTCCATCGCAAACATTTCACAAAATTTCGCACTCTTTATACAAAGTATAAGGTATCACGTTCAGTCCATCTATTAGTTGGCGCCATTTTGAAATTGCACGACTAGCAGCAAAAGTAGAAATGCTTTTAACTTTACTGGTACTAGCCGCACTAGCACGGTACTAGCGCTAGTAACCTGTTTACATTAGGTATACCTACTAGTAACATGCTAGTCGACTAGCGCTAGTCAACTAGCATAGTGTCAACAGGGTATTAACAACAATAATTTTGAAATCATTGCTATTATACAAAAATGTGCTTAATCGAATACAAGTTTCCGATTAATTAATCTGTTAATCGAGGCAACCGTGTTTTTGGGCCAAATTAAAGAACAAAAGAAAATGAAAATAAAGGAGAGGGCAGTGCAGCCTAGTAGATAGCGTGCTTGGTACCGCAACCTCTAGACTAGACTGTCGTGGGTTTGAATCCCACCTGCGCTCATGGATGCTTTGTGATGTTATTTAGTTTTAAGT
>JBDIXK010000031.1:0-36845 GCA_039654895.1 Mongoloraphidia duomilia
GATCTAGATAAAGCAAGTCTTGCCTTGTCTTGAAAATTTCTAGACAAGACTTTTGCAAGTCTTGTCTTGAAAATCTAGACAAGACAAGAGTCTAGAAAGTCTAGATCTAGACGGCAACACTAAGTGTCTATTTGTGTTTGTGTGCTTATAGTTTTTACTTGTATATTTAGTTAGTGGGCCTCACATCTCTTTTACAAAATTAGTGGTCCGCACAACTAAAAAGGTTGGGAACCGGCGAACGGCTCGCTGTCTTAGAGGATAAAGTCCATTTGGGAAAACTGTCGTTCTTACTTAGATTAAAAATAAGCGGCCGATAATATCTCACCTTCAACAAGAACGGTTGTTATGCAAAATCCTTAAATTCTGTGTGCAAAACAGACGCAATCCTAAATATTAATTATTAGTGTATTTGCCATATGGCACATACACTATTGGCGTCGGTCGGATGGCGGGACCTAGGGCTCGGACCAAAATTTCTCGACGTTTCATAACCTCCTGAACACTTTGGCACCATTTTTGGAAATGTCTATTTATATATGTATATATATATATAGATATATATATATATATTTATATATATATATGTGTACGGGCTATAACTTTCGAAAGAGTTAATTGATTTTGACGAAATTTGGTAGACACCTTGGAATCCATCACCGCACGAAGCCTATTTAAAATGAGCCTGATCGGACCATTTTAAGGGTGGTTTTTAGGGGTTGAAAAATGTTTTTGGGCCCAAAAATACCGAAAAAATAGTCCGAATCGTTTCAAAATTGAAATTTAACCCTTTAGTAAAGATTAAAATGTGGTGCTAAAATTTTAATAAAATCGGCTCGACAGGTCCGGACTTACAAATTTTATGAAAACACTAGTTTACGGATAGTGATTTATTTGCTGACGGGTGTATTTAATTTGGTACAGAGGTAGCATTGATAATAATATTGAAATTAGAAAAAAAATATTATTTTAAGGGATGTATTAAGGGGTTAAATTTTTCATTTTGTCCAAAAACAAACTTAAGTTCACATAATACAGCCACAAGGTCTGTATTAGCAAATACACTATATTGTCGGCAGAGTTTTGGCACTGCGACCCGAGTTTTTATTAAATAACATTAAGTACTTAATTAACTATTGTAACAAACATTATAATTTTAAATAAATAAGAATATATTTTTTTAAAGACCAATTAAAGTTTGTCATTTAATTTGCGGAGTTCAGTCTCCTTTCTCTCAGGCTACTACCAGTAGATTTAAGAGAAGAAAGAAATCTTAAAGTGTTTGAGAAGAATATGAACTTATTTTTAATTAACCAGTGTTTTTACAATGTGAATGAATTTGTGTAATTATTATTGTTTTTTGTATCGTCGCATTTTTAATGTAATGAGATTTTTGGCGGGTATGGAACTTGGAGTAAAGTAATGCAATAATAGCACGTACCCTCAAAAATCCCTTTTGGTCTGACTACAGAGAAGTTATGTAGTCGAAAAATATCCTGGAGTTGTTTTTTTTCAAAATGATCCCCAAATCATTTTTGTTGCCATAAAATCGCAACACTCTGAAAGAACATTAAGATTTATCAGAACATTCTAAATGCAAAAATATCAGCAGTATGCTTTAATAAGAAACTGTGAAAGTAGTGTAATGTAGGTACAAAGAAGTGTTAGAAGTGTATGTTGTTTTTAACAGTGGGCTCAGAAAACTCTACGAATGACTTTCTTTACTTTATATACTATAAGTTTTGTCATGGCTTTTGCGTAACGAATGATTTACTCTGTAATTTTTGCACAAATGCAGATGTCACTTATTTTTAATGCCATATTTTGTAATAGAATTACAGACATCAAACAGAATATAAAAATAATTCACTGCAGTTGTTAAGAGTATTCAATAGCAGAAGTTACCCCCTGCACCCTTCATCTTAAATCCTTTCCTCTCGCCTATAAAACAGTTCCCACTCTCCCGACGTTATTTTTAAAGCGATAGGGCACGGGGACCGAGAATCACACTACAGATCCTAAAGGTGAATTTTTTGAAAAAAAGTTTTGGATACGTGTAAAAGGTTACGTAATTTTTTAAAAAGTTGTAAGTTTTTCAGGATATTTTTTCAATTTTTCGCCTGTAAGATCTGTAGTGTGATTCTTGGTTCTCCATTGGACGTTTACCCGAACCTTTTAGTTTTAAAAATAGCGTCGGGAGAGCGGGAACCGTTTTATAGGCTAGGAGAAAGGATTTGAGATGAAGAGTGCAGGGGGTAACTTCCGCTATCGAATACTCTTAAACAAATGCTTTTAAATAGTACCTAACTAAAAGAAAAAATATAAAAACACGTGAAATATCATTTTAACATCCGGTTTTGCTGAATTGTCGCGGTCACGTGGGAATTAGAATTAATAAGCCGACACTGCTGCCTGCTGCCAAACACGCTGCAATTAACATTCAAAAGACGTTTTTTGTTATTGGTAAGCATTAAAACATTATGGCCCTGGATCTAGCCACGAGGCGTGGTAACTTGGTAGGCCGACCAATGACAATCGTTGTCCTATTTTCAGAGGCATAATGTTATATTGTGTCATATTGTGCGCCAGATTAAATGGCAGAATGTTGTAAGTATTTTTTTTACATATTTATTTTTTGCAGATATTAATTCAATAAAAAATGCAATACAAAACCATTTTTGCGAAGATATTGAAACAACAACTCCGTAATTGTTTTGCTAATATTGAGAAAAATGCATATTTGTTAAATTAAAGAAATCTGCTGTTTTTTTCTCTTAGAACCGAAACAATTATTTATTTATTTATACTTTAAAATAATATGACATCGAAGGAAATTATAGTTTGTTTTCTTTATTTCGAATATATAAATCCATAATAACTAAGTAAAATAACCCCGATGTGGTAAGAACTAAAGAAAAGCCTAGACCGATGAAACGGGAACGCTCGTCCTAAAAAAATCTTCCTCAGGAAGAAGGGGGGGAATACCTTCAAAAGTCCTAAAAAACTTCAAATAGTAGGCCTCATCATGAACGGCTTCTATAATCTACAATAAATAAAATTCAGGCGTTCCATTAACTCTGAAGAAATGATGGTAGTGTGGTTGAGGACAGTAAGTTGAAGTCCATTAAATCTACAGTTTACTATGGTTTATCTATGGTTTATTTCTTGCCGTTTTTCCGATCTGCTGCCGTGTGTCCCTAGATAAAACACACTCAGTTTCAATATGTGAAACGGTGATCAAGTGTCACACGTCTTACAGAAGCCTCGTTACGACATCAAAAAGCCACGAGTTAACCTACGGTGACATTGTGTGAAAGACTTCAGGACGGTCACCGTAGATTAACTTATGTCTTTTCTAATAAGGAATCGAAAACGGTTTGAGTTTTAAATATTATATAGTTAAAATTTCATGTCTTCCAACATTGCACAGTCATTTTGTAGTGACGTAAATGACTGCACAAATTTGCTAGTGCATAGCCGGGCTAAGTTCTCGCAGACCATTATATGAAAGTGGGCATCGATATATCTCTGGCAAACGAGAATCTAAACACGGCATTTGGAGCAACAACAATGCCTTGTAGGTGGTTTTGTACAGCTCCGGGTTCGGAGGGTTGGCTCTATGTGATGTACTAGTACAGTGTATGTGCTGTTGATTCTACAAGTCGCGCAAGAAAAGATTACTGGACGATTTAGATTAAAGTCTTGTTACACAATCCACTTGTACTCAAATTTAAAGTAGGTAGATATATGATGTGATTTGTGAAAGTTGAAATTTGATACAGGGTTAATTCAGTGAATATATTTTATGAAAAAAAAATATTCAGACCTCATTTTGATAGAACCAGCCTAGTCAGCAGATTGAATCTTCTACCGACTGCTGACTAGGTCAAAATGAGGTATGAATATTTTTATTTTCATAAAATATATTCACTGAATTAATTAACCCTGTATCAAATTTTTACATTCATAAATCACTAGTTAACTTCCCATCGGAAAAAAAATTGTGTTTTGAAGACCACCAACAGCTAAGGTTATTTGGGCCTAGCACCAATTTATATTTTCAATTCATTATTTTTTTTTTTAATAATAAATTGAAAATCCAATTGACACTTTTACCAGCTCTCGGGCTAGAACCCGGGAACTGGGGACTTGTAATAGAGGAACCATAGCAACGCCATGTAAACAACAGCACCGCTACACGCTCGGCTAACTTCCCATCGGAAGTTACTGTAATGGGTCCGAAAATCGAAATCAAAATTTTTAACAAATTTTTATGTTTCAAGGTCACTACACTATTTTTAAACTATTTTTGAAAAGATGTCTCTCTGTGTGTGTGTGTGTACTGTAACGGTTAACCAGCCGAATTATAAAAAATGTAGAGCAGTCAAAATTAACTTAGTTACAAGGCAACCACCGGCTAGCTTAACTCAGCGGTGCAAGGCGTGGATCCCCGTAGGGAACTAATGATAAAAAAATAACGTAGGGGTAGTTGATGACTAGGGAAGTCAACCTGCTGCGAAGCAGCGACAGCACAAACACAAAAGGCCAAAGCCTACAAGAAAAACCCGACCGCCGACCACTAAAATAATAATAATAACTAAAACTAACAAGACCTGGAGATTAGGTGAGATCTTTGAGGTGAAAAAGATTCGCCCCAGTTAGAACCGACCGGTGTAGAGGGCGCCAAGACGTAACTGGGCGAGGCGAACTCAACTTGTCTAAGGTTGAGTGCACAAAAATGAACCGCCTAAATCTCCTTCACTAACAACCGACAAAGAATAAATAGATAGTTAAAAAATAAAAAAATAACAACTGAATAACAAAACGAGCACACGAATAAATTAAATAAATAAACAAATAAGGACACACACCCCAACAACGAACAGCCACAGGCCGCTCCACTACCAGATTAAAAAACAACAAGACACGTGGGCAGAACCACGTCAACAAAAATTCCACAAAAAAATCCCAAACTACGTGACGTAAACAATCCTCAAAAGAATTCACACAAACCACGCAGTGAATACCGCGTCACAATTCCAAACAACACCCTCAAAAAATACATTAAAATAGCTTTTGACTAGCCATCCGTCTATGAATAACTTAAGAGCCAATTCAAAACGCCACTGGAGGCTCAATAAACATCAGAAATGACCGCAATTGTCTATAAATAAAGCTATATTCGATGGTTGATGTAATTCAGATTAAAAAATAAATATTCTCAAAGAATACGCACGCCACTGGCCTGCATAACAATCACCAACAGTAGAATTCTACAACTGGTGTTAAATATTTATAGTTTATAATCAGTTGTAAGTCGTTGCGTATTATTAACACCCTCAAAACGTCGACAAAAGTATGAATGGAATAAATCAAGATAGTCAGCGATAATTAATACAGTAAACCTACAACAATCAAGCCAATATCGAAGAATAACACAGCAAAGGTCCTTGATAATAAACACGGAGGAAAAACGATCCAAAGGTCCTTTTATTAAAGTTGTTAGATTCACGGAGGGATAATATTTTTCAAAAAACCTCGACTCCAAAGCTCCTAACAACAATAGATAATTCTTCCAAACAATTACTGTCCACGCCGTACAGCATAAAAATCTCTAAATTCAGTACGCCGAAATACTATCAAAAATAATTCAATCAAATCATACACAATATTCACGATCTTGTCTCTCTGGTTGACAAAAAGCTAGTCCTGTCCATTCCTCGTCATTTATTGCAGGCACCTAAACGTGAACTCCATCTCGCTTACACCAATGCATACGGTAACCAGATGCTTTCTCTCCTCCACTCATATAGCATTCACTCTCTCACTTCCACTACTGTGTCAGTGTATAGTTGTACCGCTCCATCGCCGCACGAACAACCAAACAAACTACTGCCTTTTTAGACAGGATTTCAAGTCATACAATGTAAAAGTCTTAAATTTGATATTTTAAATCATAGCCTCGATAATTAATTTTTTTATAGGGGCACAATTTTTGAAATTGCTACAGTACGTACGTACGTATAATGTGTCCATTTCTTTCTAAGACGAAATCTCAAGAATGAAAAATGATATCGACTACGTTAGGGTGCCAATCGACGCGTATTAACGTAAATATGATTTGAAAGAAATTTTTTCAAAATCGGTTCAGCCGTTCTTTTTTCTTAACCAAATAGACTCCAAAAAAGTAGATTTTACACAATATCTCGCGAATAAAAAATTATATCGACTTCGTAAGGGTGTCAATCGAGGCGTGTCAACGTCATTTTGATCCGACATAAATTTTATAAAAATCGGTTCAGCCGTTTTTTTTTTTTTTTTAATTATTGTTAAAAATAAATAATAATAATAATGTTTTAATGATTAAAATAATTACTTTTCTGTGTAATATCTAATTTAATTATTATTATTAAATATTTATCAAACTGGGAAGTTCGTCGTGTGGACCTCAAGGGTCGCACTTTAGTCCTAATAAACGACCCACCTCACGGCTTGCTTTTTTACATCTTTTAAAGCGCCCTGGCGCCAGGTGTGCCGACCGCTGACTTGCTGACTGTAATATATTTATTTACATTCTAAATACTAGCTAATCTTAATATCAGCCTTTACAAAATTCTTGCAATTTTTGACTACGAGCTCTTGGACTAAGAATACAACACAATCACGCGTCGAGGAAAAGGTTTGGTTTAGAACAATTCAATAAATGATTCTGAAAAAACCGAGCGTCACTAAAATGGGTGACAATATTTATTCTTATAATTTCAAAACTAAAGTCAACATCCAAATGAAAAATACAGTGTCGAGTAGACAAAGGATGTCCGTATCTGAGATGACCATCAGATCGAGTGCACAACCGCATTAAGAGCGAGTGGGGTGTCCGCAATATGACGTAATTCTACAGTGACCGGTGGACTTTGGACCAGTTTAACTTCGGATTGCCTCGACTTTTTTTTTCATAAAATATATTTAGTAAATTAACACTGTACCAAATTTCAGCTTTTACAAATCACTACTTTTTTACATCTTTTAATTTTAAGTTCGAAGACGCCAGGTGTTCCAAGCGCAGACTTACTGACTGTACTATACTACTACTACTACTTTACAAAATTCTTGCCATTTTTGACCACGAACCTTTGGACTATCCGTTACCAATTACGATATTTCTACTTCATCTTTCGTCAACGTTTGTAGCGTCCGTATTGTTCCACTGTCGAAATTAATATTATCCTTTACTAGAACATTTGAGCAATCTTTTGTTGCTCCGTCTGTACAATGTTCACTGTTCAGGCAGCTCTTACTTCTTATTTATAGTAAGTACCCATTGTTGCAGAAGCAGGCCATTTCAGGAAATTTTATAGGTATCGAATGTACGTGAACCAGTCGGAAAATAAACGAGTTATATATTCACTGGTAGCCATGATTGCAGTTAACACGGTAATTCCAATAACATATGCAATGCTGGTTTAATATCAATCGCCAGAAAAAAGAGCGTTGCCTATTTTAAAACTAAAATACATTATTTATTTCGTTGGCATGTTAATTATTATCAAATACATTTTATTGTTTTAATAGATACCACTTTATCATATTGGCGTATAATATACCTAAAAGTTAAAACTCTAAAAATAGTGATACAGTAGTATATTGTGTAACTAGTGTGCTAAATACATCTTTATACGTCAGGTGCGATATTTTCAGCACAAGTAGTAGGCGAGCACACACGAGCCTTGGCGAGTGTGCATCGCGAGCCGAATACGAGTGCTGAAAACATCGCGCCTGACGCATAAAGATTTAGCACACGCGTTTCACACTATACTTTATATAACACATGTATGGTTTTAGAATTTAATTGAATTAAAAAAACAGTTATATAATGGTTCATTATGCAACTGTTTTTTCATTATAGCACTGAAAAGCGTTGCATAAAGGATCATTATGTAACTAGTTACATAATGAACCATTATAGCACTGAAAAACGTTACATAATGGTCACTAGTCAATAAACGGCTATTTAAGGTTCGCAGAACAGATACGAAAAAACACTAAAAGCGTGCATGTGTTATATAAAGAATTTATCTATGCTGGTGTAGTAAATTTTTATAAATATTCGAAATCGTAATTGATCGTATTTTCCACCTCTATTTCTATACAGCTGCCATTGTCAAGCATTGTGCAAAAGGACATCCAAGAAACACTTAATTTCATTGTCAAAAATGTCCCCCAACCTGTTGTGTGAATTAGCATACATATTTAAAAAAAACGGCCAAGTGCGAGAAGAACTCGCACCATGAGGGTTCCGTACCGTTACAACTTAATTTAATTAGTCTAAACTGTGTCTATGTTAAAAAGCACAATGCAAGCTCCAATACAAAATATAATATAAGCATCAACACACGTATAGCAGAGCACAAGAGAAGCTGTAAACTGGGGCAAACAGAAAAATCTGCCATAGCCGAACACACTTTGACTCTAAACAATCATAAGATCCAAGTCTTCATGGTTTCCGGGCTTGTAGGCCATGGTCTGGTGGTATTTCTACCTGACGTTTCGTCTACAACTGCGGCGGCCAAGGAGGACACTTCTATCAGAATTTTTCCTCACAGAAGTGCTGTGCGGTAAATCATTCTCGCTGTCAGAGCTTTCCAAATAATTATTTTTAGTGGATATTCTGACTTCCATTGTTAGTTGAGCACCAGGTAAGTTAACAATATCGACCGAATATCGACATTATCCTTATCCCTAGAATTCTCATCAGTAACTTCATTGTTAGGTGGAAATATTATCGGGAAGTTTAGTGTCTGCAGACTATCAAGCTCTTCTAAGACTTTATGCAGTTTTAAGGGCCTTTTCCAGCAGCTAAAAAAATATATATAACAGTAACACCGTCCTTTTAAAAGAACAAAGAAAACTTTTCCGTCGTACGGATTTTCCAACACAGTTTCTCGTCTAAACGTGTGAAAATTGAGATAGAGATTTATTCCGGTTGTTGTTTACACCTGCCATTTATTATCTTGTTTGATTTGTGGATTATAGACGCTCGACAACAAAGGTCATTAGCGTCTGTAATGAAACAAAGTGTAAACAAAACAAAAGTATAAACAAAAAAATAAAAACAAAATCAAAAATTGACACACAACAAAGTAAAACAATTATAAGTGCAAAAAAAAAGTGTCATAATATAATGTAGTAAAATATAAAGAAAAAAAAATCATAAAGGCTGTAAAGGGGCCTAAATGTATACAAATAAATAAAATCAAATAAACCGGTTTAGACCGGTTTCCTTTAAAAAACGAAACAGCAGATCGACATTGTCAGGATCATTTCCTAAAACAACCGACAGATCACCTGACAATCCAATCTGCTGTCGTGTGTCCCCAAACTGGACACACTCGATTAAAATATGCGAAACGGTAACACGAGTGTCACACGTCTCACAGAGGGGCGGATCCTCACGAGCCATTAAGAAACCATGTGTCAATCTACAGTGACCGATGCGCAGCCGTGTAAGGACCACTTCCTCCCACCTGGAGGGACGGCAAGATGTGAACCATGGGTCAACTGTAGATTTTATAAATTTTAATTTATTTTCATCAACAGCACTCCATTCATCCTTCCAGAGCTGCTGAACGGCTGAAATCAGTACGCTCTTGAGGTCGTCACCGATAACGCAAAATACACTCTGACCGTTATTTGCAGCGTCCTTAGCTGCAGTGTCAGCTAGTTCATTGCCAGCAATTCCCATGTGGCCGGGAACCCAACAAAACCGGACAATAGTTCCACCTCTTTTCAAAGAATATAATTTATCTTGTATTAAACAAATAAGAGGATGGCTGGGGTAGGAACGCTGCAATGCCTGTAGAGAACTCAAAGAGTCGCTGCAAATAACATATTTGTGCGGACCGTGCACATGTCTCAAGGCCTGCAAGATTGCATATAACTCTGCAGTAAAAATACTGCACTCTTGAGACAACTTATATCCAACACTGGCGTTATCGGTGACGAACGCGCAACCAACTCGGTCGAGAGACTTCGAACCATCCGTGTAAACGGAACGATAGTCTCGATTCTGATCCAGCCACGCCAGAAAAAGCTGGCGATAGAGCTCTGGAGTTGTTGAATTTCGAGGATGAATGGAAAGTGACATGTCGATGACGGGCTGAGGAATTAGCCACGGGGGCACAGAATTACGGCCGACTTTAAGAGTTCTAGGAAGCGCCAACGGAAGTTCATCTAGAAGAAGGGTCAACCTGATACCGAGAGGACGTGTTGCATTTCTTCTCCGTCTATACAGAGAAGAAAAACGAGGTTGAAATACGCAACTGTAAGTTGGGTGATCAGGTTGACAACGGAGTTTAGAGACGTAGGATAGCATATTGCGTTTCCGCCGGATGTTCAGCGGAGGCTCTCCGCATTCAGCGGCAATGCTAACAACAGGACTCGATCGAAACGCTCCGGTTGACAATCGGATTCCGGCGTGATGAACAGCGTTTAACGTCCTGATGTACGACTCACGCGCTGAGTCGTACACGATGCTACCGTAATCCAATTTAGACCGTACGACTGCACGATAAATTCGCAGCAAAACCGTACGGTCTGCACCCCACGTGGTACTGGATAAAATTTTTAAAATATTAAGGGAAGACATCGACTTCCTCTTTAAAATATTAAAATGAGCCTTCCAATTTAACGCTCTGTCGAAAGTAAGTCCTAAAAATCGGGCAGTATCTTGCACAGATATGAGCGTATTATAAAGATATAAAAATGGTTCCTGATAACAACTACGAATGCGGCAAAAGTGCACACACTGGGTTTTCCCAACGGAAAATTTAAACCCATTGTCAGTTGTCCAGTTCTGGATGCTATTAATGGCCAACTGCAAATGACGTTGTGCAGTACGAATGTACTTTGACGAGCAGTAGATCGCCAAGTCGTCAACATAGAGCGATGACTCTACAGACGATGGAATGCTGTCAATTATGCCATTAATAGCGATGGAAAATAAGGTGACGCTAAGAACCGAACCCTGTGGAACACCATTCTCCTGTGCAAAGACACTAGACAAAGTGTTGCCGATACGGACTTGGAAGTAACGCTCCAATAAAAAATTATTGCCCCCAGGGGGAACATTGGAATGTCGTTGTTTATCGCAATTGCATTACAATGTTCTTTGGGAATTGGCGAACCCAGGGAAACCCGAGCACGCACCAGTCGGTTGTGTACCCGGCTGGGTGATTCATTTAGGGACTATTATGAAGGAAGGACAGTCGCAACTTTTTTTCTTCTTCTGTTCTTCCCTCTTTTTTGTTGTTGATAGCGGTCTTGTCCCTCCGTTATGGGTACACTTTTGTTGCTGTCCTTTGTTTGTAGTAGTCCCTAATAGTACACCTGCGTGTTTGCCGTGCGCGGTGACCCGTAAGGCGGAAAAGAGGATCCTGGCAGTTGAGGTTCGCCTGGGTGCACCAACACACTGCTTTGGCCTCCGCTTCGCTGTAAACGGGCGGCTAGACCTAACCCAGTCTAGTCAATCGGCTAACGTCGTGTTTATATAGTATTCCGGCGGGGTGAGCCAGTGTCTTTGGATGGAGTGGCGCCGTCTCTTGAGCTGACTATATCACCGTGTAGCCCTGGCGCTCTGTACCGGTTTGCGGTCATCGTCCCCTTGTTGGGCTCCGTGGTGGGTGGGGAGCACGGTTGATGAATATAAAAAAACTATTATGGAAAATTTCCCCCCATTAAATAGCCCTCCCTCTAAGAGAGGGCGTAAAGATGGTAATTTGGATTTATTATTTGGTAATGACCTGGCGAATGTTACTCCTTGTAACAAATATTTGATAATGACTAAGGTAACTGGAAACTTCAATGGCGACAGTCCCTTTTACATTAATAAACATCTTGATGGCTTGTTTGGAACTTTTCTAAGTGTTAAAAAGTTGCGTGATGGATCTTTATTAATTGAAACATCTTCCCAGCATCAAGCTCAAAAGGTATTGGCATGCAAAAATATAAAAGGTGTCGACATGTGCACAGACGTACCGGTAAAAGTAGAATTACATAAGCAGCTGAACTTTTCTAAAGGCATTATTTATTGTTTCGATCTTCTTAACTGTACAGTTGAAACAATAAAAGAGGAACTTAAAGACCAAGGTGTTACAGACGTATACAGAATTCACGCACGTAGAGACGGTCAATTAGTACCTACACCGTCTCATATTCTTACGTTCTGTACACCGCAGCCTCCGCCATCAATTAAAGCAGCATTCTACTCTTTGAAAGTACGTCAGTATATACCATCTCCCTTGCGCTGTTACAAATGTCAAAAGTTTGGACATTCGCAGAACAATTGTAGCTTTGCCAGTCTCTGCGACAATTGCGGCCAACCTCTGCATGAGGATATTCCATGCAAAAGGGTGTCGCATTGCGTTAATTGCGACGGAACCCACTCTGCAAGATCTAGAGAATGTCCACAATATAAAGTGGAGTTCAAGATCCAAGAGATCAGAACAATTGAAAAAATTTCTTTTGCAGAGGCCAAGCGCAAGTATCGAGAAACTGTCCCTTCCTTTACACGTTCGTTTGCAACCATTGCTGCCGCTCCTGTTGTCAAAGTAGACATGTCAACACAGACATGTGACATGTCTACACAAACCGAAGTTTCCCCATCAAATTCTAAAGTTGTTGCCAAAAAAATAAATAAAAACAAAAGCAAAATAAGTCCGGATAGTAGATCACGATCGCCAGTTAAAAAGGCGAAATCACCAGTAAAATCTCTTGTTGGAAAGAGTCAGACATCTCCGGTCAAGAAAACTAAGGTTATCTTGAACCGGGATAATAGTCATAAAATGACTATAACTCACACTCGCATCGACCATAGCAGCAGTGCAGACTCTGCTATGGAAGAAGACATAAGCAGACCTCCTCATCATCGGTCTGATGCAGCGAGGAAAAAAATGAGGTAGCTTTTTTCTTCTTTATAATAAACATTCACTTTCTTACAGTGGAACATGAACGGTTTTTATATTCATTTCAGTGAATTGAAACTCCTCCTTAATGATCATAATGCTACTGCTATTAGTTTACAGGAAACACATCTAAAAGACACAAACACTCCGGTTCTTCGTGGTTTTACGATTTATCGTAAAGATAAACTATTTGTGGAACGTGCCAGTGGCGGAGTGGCAGTTCTAGTCCGAAATAATGTGTTTTCCGAAAATGTCCCATTACAATCTGACTTGCAGGTCATCGCTGTCAGACTTTATGCTCCGAATCCGGTAACTTTGTGTTCAATATACATTCCTCCATCAGAACAACCGACACTTACAACCATTACATCTATTATAGACCAACTTCCACGCCCCTTTATCATCATGGGGGATTTTAATGCCCACAATCCCACTTGGGGTTCTAATCGTGTGGATGCTCGTGGAAGGCTAATGGAGACGTTGATTTTGAATCAAAACTTGGTCGTATTGAACACAGGTTCCATTACACATTTCTCGGCAGCTAATGGGACATTTTCAGCTATCGATCTTACTCTCTGCTCTTCTTCTATCGCCCCATCCTGTGAATGGGAAGTAAATGCCGATCTTTGTAGCAGTGACCATTTTCCAATCATTTGTCGGCTTCTTTCATTCCATGTGGATGAAAGACGTTCCCCGAAGTGGATAATAAAAGAAGCCAATTGGTCACATTTTCAAGAAGTGCTAAAGGTCGGCGAAATGAACTTTGGCAATGTCGATGCTGCTGTAGAGCATTTCACAGATGCGGTCATTGAGGCGGCTTTAGCTGCAGTCCCACGCACGTCAACGACACCGCGACGTGTGCCTGTTCCCTGGTGGAATCAGGCTTGTCGGGATGCCATCCGTGAACGTCGTAAAGCTCTCCGTCGCTTCAAAAATAATATGACGGATGAAAATCGTGTAATCTTCATGCAAAAGCGTTCCATTGCCAGACGTATCATAGCAGAGAGTAAGAAGCAGTCATGGAGTGAGTTTGTTTCCACTGTAAGAAGTTGTACTCCCGCTCGCGAGGTGTGGGAGAAAATCCGGAGGATCTCTGGAAAACAGAGTTTTAATTATATTTCGGGATTGGTAATGGGAAATGACATTATTACGTCGCCTAATGAAGTCGCAGATCGCATGGGTTCATGCTACGCAAAAGTTTCGAGTTCCGCAAACTATCTAGAGGTTTTTTCTGCTCAGAAAAATCAAGCAGAACAAGTTGTATTGAACTTTTCCTCCCAAAATGAGGAGAACTACAACGCACCTTTCTCCTCGTGGGAACTACAGTCGAGTTTGCATGATTGCCATGATACTTCTCCAGGATCTGACGATATCCATTACCAATTTTTGAAAAAGCTACCTCCCTCCGGATCTATATTCCTTCTCAAGATGTATAATTTAATATGGTACACCAATACGTTTCCTACCGCTTGGTGTAATTCTATTGTAGTGCCGTTGTTGAAGCCCGATAAAGACCGAAAACAAGCATCAAGTTATCGTCCTGTTTCACTGACTAGTTGTTTGTCAAAACTTCTCGAACGTATGATCAACCGACGACTGGTTTGGATTCTTGAATCCAGACATTTGATTACGAATGCCCAGTGTGGCTTCCGTAAGCACCGTTCGACGATGGATCATCTAGTCAGGTTAGAGTCCGCTATCCAGGACGCTTTTCTTAACAAACAACACTTGATAGCGGTCTTTTTTGACCTTGAAAAGGCTTACGACACTACATGGCGGTATGGAATACTCCGAACACTACATAATTGGGGTATCAGAGGACATCTTGGGAATTTTATAAATAATTTTTTATTAGAGCGTTACTTCCAAGTCCGTATCGGCAACACTTTGTCAAGTGTCTTTGCACAGGAGAATGGTGTTCCACAGGGTTCGGTTCTTAGTGTCACCTTATTTTCCATCGCTATTAATGGCATAATTGACAGCATTCCATCGTCTGTAGAGTCATCGCTCTATGTTGACGACTTGGCGATCTACTGTTCGTCAAAGTACATTCGTACTGCACAACGTCATTTGCAGCTGGCCATTAATAGCATCCAGAACTGGACAACTAACAATGGGTTTAAATTTTCCGTTGGAAAAACTCAGTGTGTGCACTTTTGCCGCATTCGTAGTTGTTATCAGGAACCATTCTTATATCTTTATAATACGCTCATATCTGTGCAAGATACTGCCCGATTTTTAGGACTCACTTTTGACCGGTCGTTAAATTGGAAGGCTCATTTTAATATTTTAAAGAGGAAGTCGACGTCTTCCCTTAATATTTTAAAAATTTTATCCAGTACCACGTGGGGTGCAGACCGTACGGTTTTGCTGCGAATTTATCGTGCAGTCGTACGGTCTAAATTGGATTACGGTAGCATCGTGTACGACTCAGCGCGTGAGTCGTACATCAGGACGTTAAACGCTGTTCATCACGCCGGAATCCGATTGTCAACCGGAGCGTTTCGATCGAGTCCTGTTGTTAGCATAGCCGCTGAATGCGGAGAGCCTCCGCTGAACATCCGGCGGAAACGCAATATGCTATCCTACGTATCTAAGCTCCGTAGTCAACCTGATCACCCAACTTACAGTTGCGTATTTCAACCTCGTTTTTCTTCTCTGTATAGACGGAGAAGAAATGCAACACGTCCTCTCGGTATCAGGTTGAATCTTCTTTTAGATGAACTTCACTTGGCGCTTCCTAGAACTCTTAAAGTAGGCCGTAATTCTGTGCCCCCGTGGCTTATTCCTCAGCCCGTCATCGATATGTCACTTTCCATTCATCCTCGAAATACAACAACTCCAGAGCTCTATCGCCAGCTTTTCCTGGCATGGCTGGATCAGAATCGAGACTACCGTTCCGTTTACACGGATGGCTCGAAGTCTCTCAACCGAGTTGGTTGCGCGTTTGTCACCGATAACGCCAGTGTTGGATACAGGTTGTCTCAAGAGTGCAGTATTTTTACTGCAGAGTTATATGCAATTTTGCAGGCCTTGAGACATGTGACGGTCCGCACAAATATGTTATTTGCAGCGACTCTTTGAGTGCTCTTCAGGCATTGCAGCGTTCCTATCCCAGCCACCCTCTTATTTGTTTAATTCAGGACAAATTGTACACTTTGAAAAGAGGTGGAACCACTGTCCGGTTTTGTTGGGTTCCCGGCCACATGGGAATCGCTGGCAATGAACTAGCTGACACTGCAGCTAAGGACGCTGCAAATAACGGTCAGAGTGTATTTTGCGTTATCGGTGACGACCTCAAGAGCGTACTGATTTCAGCCGTTCAGCAGCTCTGGAAGGATGAATGGAGTGCTGTCGATGAAAACAAATTAAAATTTATAAAATCTACAGTTGACCCATGGTTCACATCTTTCCGTCCCTCCAGGTGGGAGGAAGTGGTCCTTACACGGCTGCGCATAGGTCACTGTAGACTTACACATGGTTTTTTGATGGCTCGTGAGGAACCGCCCCTCTGTGAAACGTGTGACACTCGTGTTACCGTTTCGCATATTTTAATAGAGTGTGTCCAGTTTAGGGACACACGACAGCAGATCGGATTGTCAGGTGATCTGTCGGTTGTTTTAGGAAATGATCCTGACAATGTCGATCTGCTGTTTCGATTTTTAAAAGAAACCGGTCTTGACCGGTTTATTTGATTTTATTTATTTGTATACATTTAGGCCCTTTTACAGCCTAAATGGTTTTTTCTTTATATCACTACATTATTTTATATGACACATTGTATTTGTAGCTATTAGATTTTATTTTGTTGTATGTCAACTTTTGTTTTTGTATTGATTTTGCTTTGGTTTTATTGTTTTTGGTTTTCTTTTGTTTACTTTTTTATTTTTAGACGCTAATGACCTCTGTTGTCGAGCGTCTATAATCTACAATTCAATTCACTCGGGGAGATGAGGCAAGCTCAAATAACAAGTTAAAATGTTCGTCACTACGTCCTCTCTTAGAGGGAGGACTATTTAAGGGGGGGAAATTATTCATAATAATTTTTATGAAGTTCATCACCCGTGCTCCCCGCCCACCATGGAGCCCAACCAGAGGACGATGACCGCAAACCGGTACAGAGCGCCAGGGTTGCACGGTGATATAGTTAGCTCAAAAGACGGCGCCACTCCATCAAAAGACACTGGCTCACCCCGCCGGGATACTAAATATCCACGACGTTAGCCGATTGACTAGACTGGGTTAGGTCTAGCCGCCCGTTTACAGCGAAGCGGAGGCCAAAGCAGTATGTTGGTGCGCCCAGGAGAACCTCAACTGCCAGGATCCTCTTTTCCGCCTTACGGGTCACCGCGCACGGCAAACACGCAGGTGTACTATTAGGGATTACTAAAAGGACAGCAACAAAAGTGTACCCATAACGGAAGGACAAGACCGCTGTCAACAACAAAAAAGAAGAAAAGAAGAAGAAAAAAGTTGCGACTGTCCTTCCTTCATAATAGTCCCTAAATAAATCACCCAGCCGGATACACAACCAACTGGTGCGGGCTGGGGTCCCTGGGTCGCCAAGTCCCAAAGAACATTGGAATGCAATTGCGATAACTCAACAACGACATTCCAATGTTCCCCCTGGGGGGAACTCTGTTTATATTAATTTAATTACCGTAGGAATGAAAAGGCTGAAAAAAATAAGGTTGATAAAATGATGTATAACAATTCAATAATTATTAATTAATTCAACAATGAATTTTTTATCCACAAGGCATCCACTAGGTAGTGAATAGTATTTCTTAACATATCAGTCAGCATATTATGCCATCATGATTGTTAAACGTCAAACGATTGTTATAAGATATATAAGGAAAAAATCAGAAGCCACTGTCAGGACTTGAACCGCCATTTACTCACACAGTGCCCCGAAAGTGAAATCTGTTTCTTCCCATATATCATATCTTATATATCTTATAACAATCGTTTGACGTTTAACAATCATGATGGCATAATATGCTGACTGATATATTAAGAAATACTATTCACTACCTAGTGGATGCCTTGTGGATAAAAAATTCATTGTTGAATTAATTAATAATTATTATATTGTTGTCCACAATTACCTAACTCATATATTGTTATTTGTATAACAATTCATTTATAAGGTTTGAATTTATATTACATATAATTTTACAAATTATTATTGAGTTTTATAAGAACGATTAAAATACTTATAATTATTTTTAAAGATATTTTCTTACACTTAGTAAATAGAAAGAAATGCTGACAGTAAACTATACATTATGCTAATTATTTTAAACTTACGTTCCATCTCACTCCGCCGTATTGCGTCCGTCCTTATCGCACCAGTACAAACAGCTTTTTAATAATTTTTCACAAACAACCGTTTTGCATTATGGCAACGATATGACGGTTGACTATATTTTCCTATAAATTTAAACTATTTTTTGAAAGCTCGCCTGTTTTAAAGGTGTGCAAATGAATAAATAATAATAATAATAAGCGGATTTTTTACAACTTATTATTATACTGGAACATACAACGCTGAAAAACGAAAAAGTTTTTATGTATTATTGTAAAATGTATAATTTATGCTGTATTTTTACATTTTGTTTCTTTTTTATATTACACCTTTTTAAACAGTACAGTTATTGTTTTCAGCGAACAGAGATATAACTTATTTACTGTGATAATAGTTCACTGATACAAGATTTTATAGTTTTACTCATATGTTTATAAATATTGTATAAAGTCAAGTTAATGAAAGCGATTTAAAAACTAACAATATTTTTGATGTAAACATCGATTACCACATCGTGTTTTCGCAAACGTTCAAGATTGGATTCAGCCTGCACCCAGCATTTTCCCTAATCTTGCAACGGGAACTTTGCGTACTGCCGGGTGAGCGCCTCTCTCAGCTTTGACACGATTTTTGCGCATAAGTGCCGGCATGTTGAGCTCTTGAATCAGACGCTCCAGAGGGCTATCGACACATCCAAGCTGGACCTATTTAAACATATTTTTTTAGATTATAATATAAACAACAATTATAATATTATCTATAAGGATTTTGAGTGATTGTTAATTGGAAAAATCTTTCGAGGTTATCATATTATATTGAATGGTATATTATACCGAATTAATATCGACCTTTTAGGAATTTTTTTCGACTAAGCGGTATAGACTGTCGGGCAAGTACACTCTTTCTACACTGGGAAAGGATATCCACGCGTTAGAGCTCCAACGCGAGGAGGGAGAAAAAAGGAAGTATATGGTTGAGGTATAAAAGGTCGGAATTATAAATTCGGAATTAGAACATTAATCAATTTTAAATATAGCATTTGACGTTTTACCATCCACTCCTCCTGTTTTTTAATATTTTATTTTTTTCCTCTATTTTTTATTAAACATTAATACTTATCGCATTCAAACGTTCAAATTTTGAGATACTCTTTAAGTAGGTATGGGTACACCTGAGCGTGGGAACTTTTTGAGATAGCGCTGAGTGTAAGACCTTGGAGCGTGGGAACCAAAGGTCACGTACGAGGGCGTTACCAGAAAAAAATGGCGGACGACCGCGAGGACGTCACCAGAAAAAAATGGCGGACGACTGTGAGGTCGTTAACAAATAATGTCTGCTCTGGTTTTCATTCTCAGTCGAAACTCAGTTGCTGAGGATATCGATGTTATTGTTTTTAACCCCGCGCTAGCAAACAGCTGATCGTTCTTTAAATAGCATCAAATCCCTCAGCTCTGGCGTTCATTCTCAGTCGAAACTCAGTTGCTGAGGACAGCGCTATTATTGTTTTTAACCCCAAGCCAGCAAACAGCTGATCGTTCTATAAATAGCATCAAATCTCTCAGCTCTGGTGTTCATTCTCAGTCGAAACTCAGATGCTGAGGATATCAATGTTATTGTTTTTAACCCCACGCCAGCAAACAGCTGATCGTTCTATAAATAGCATCAAATCCCTCAGCTCTGGCGTTCATTCTCAGCCGAAACTCAGTTGCTGAGGGCATCGATGTTATTGTTTTTAACCCCAAGCCAGCAAACAGCTGATCGTTCTATAAATATGTTGTCGCATTCCCCAAGCCCTGACTTTTAAGTACACATTTTTATCATATTAAATTAAATAACAAACGTATTTTTTAGAATTTATATTTAGAAGTAGTGAAAATCTTTTTTTTTACCTTATAGAGAACGAACACTTTCAATTAACACACGCCTGCACGCACTATTATTACACAAAAAAAAAATGCTTCGCCATCTGGCACATGTAACACACTGCAGGATGTGAATAAGTCTAAAGCGGGCCCTAGACGAATCAATATTTACTAGATTGCGCGATATATTGAGTCAATCAAAATGAGTTTGATTTTTATTGTGCAATCTAGTAAATATTGATTCGTCTGTGAGCAATATTGCGCAATACTGCTTCAGTTCTGCGTTAACAGTGTTGAAATCTTTTGAATTTCAGGCGTAACCCTTCTCAAGAGTTCATCAAATTGTACTATCTAGTTGCAAAAAAGTTTTGAAAATCATTTTGGTTCACTAAATATTAGTTTTACTTAACAGATTTTCATGAGTGTATTTATTTCTTTCTTTAAACCATTAATTTCTCTACTAGCGCTTCTTTTTCTCTTTCTTTTTTTTTTTTTTTTTTTGAAGCTACTTATAACTAATGCAAAGGCCGCACACAACTTGATGTTTTCTTATTATTCCACATGTTGACTGCACACACAAGTATCAACCGCGATCTAATTTATTGAGCAATAATATTGCATAGCGCTGGTTGACCAACTAATACTATAGTCTAGGAGGTGCTTTACAATATATGCTATCTAAGGTCAGGTCAACTTTATTCGCACAGGGAAAAATTATTATTTCATTAAGTCATGTAATCTAGGTTAACTATAAGGTCAAGTTATCACTGTATTTGTTTGTGCAAAATTAATTATAATATTTTTGCTATCGCAGACAAAATTTACGTCACGTATCGTATGTTAGTCTCTGCATATTAAAAATTCGATTTTTTTGAAAAAATGCTTGACATTGCTTCGTCTTTTATGACCAGGACATAAGTGTGGAAAAAAACAAACAAGTCAGCTAAAAATTATTATTTCATGAAGTCTTGTAATCTAGGTTAACTATAGGGTCAAGTTATCACAGTATTTGTTTGTGCAAAATTAATTATAATATTTTTTGCTATCGCAAACAAAATTTACGTCACGTATCGTATGTTAGTCTCTGCATATTAAAAATTCGATTTTTGAAAAAATGCTTGACATTGCTTCGTCTTTCATGACTAGAACATAAGTATGGAAAAAAACAAACAAGTCAGCTGAAGCTCTGTTGCTAAGGGGTACCGATGTTGTTGTTTTTACCCCTATCACGGGTGTTGTCTGAGGAACGCTACAAGATTTCAATCTCTATAGAGTAGACGACGAACCGCACGAGTTTTTATTTATTTAATTTAATTATTTATGCGTTCCTGGCCTGGGGAGGGAGGGGTTCGGGTCTGCAATCTTCGGATGTTTGATTATCGACTGAATTAGATTTTTAAATACTCATACGTGTATATAATATGTAATAAGTTGTGAATCAAACTTTAATCTACAGCTGTGGACAGATCTCTATGCCTGGTCTGAACACAGCCTTAGAGCAGCGTCTGCAACAAGTTATTAATGCTTATATGAAAAATAAAATATTTCTTTTTCGAAATTATTTAGCGTGATTATAGATCGAATTAAACTTGTAAATACATGTAAATATAATATATTATATTGTGAATCTAACGTTATTTTTATTCGATTTACCATTTAAATTTAATTGTTGAAGTATAAGTATTTGAAATCTAATTTTTAACTTATCAACGTTTTTGTAAATTCGTAGGGATATTTAGAGCATAATAATGTGTTTTAGGTGAGATATTAATTATTAATGTATTATTTTTTATCTTATCGTCTTTATATAAACATATCATCAGAGGTGAATGATTTACCTTGAAATTGGAAAATTGGAAGTTTTGAAAAGTGGTTTTGCAAAAGCCATCTCGATATTAAGAAATTTTGTTTGTTTTTTTTGCCATTTTTTCATTTTGTGCTGGTTTGGGAGTTTTTGTGCTTTGACTAGGCATTATGAAGTAATCATCCTGTTTCTCCGTCGTTGTTTTAATTAGTTTTATTTTAAGGTTATTATTACTATTACTTGCCTCTTCTGAGGATGAAGTTTTGTGCGGTCGTTTTGCTTGTTGATTTGTTTCGAGTTCCATAGTAGTGTTTGAGATGTTTTGCTCGTTCCTATCGTCTTCTACAGTTGTTTGATTTGGTCTGTGTACGTTCATTGTTGGAGTTTGTACTGTTGATTGTGTGTGATCTTGTTGGCTGTCTATATTTGGTTCTGAGTTGTCTTCGTCTGAATCTTCATTAGTTGTGATATTTTTTTAGAGCACATCTTTGTGATGAGTGGCTAGTTGATTGGCAATGTTTGCATTTGGTTTCTTCGACAGAAATGTAAATTTTATATATTTCACCAGGTACATTTTCGGTTGGATTTATATATACTATTTTACGTGAAGTTTTGATGTGTTGATATATTGGATTTGTTGAGTAGATTTTTATATCAGTTATGTTTGATATAGGTTTTAAATTTAGGTTTCTCAGATAGTTTTCTAGAATTTTATTTTCAACTGCTGGGTGTACTCCAGAAAGTATGAGTTTCATTCCTGCATTTATTAATCGTCTTGTTGTGACTTCTTTATTTTTAATCTGAATTATTGGAAATTTTGATACAAAGTTGTTAACCAGTTTTTTGTCTTTAAGGTAAATACACATTCGATCGTATGACATTTTAAATGCATGAGTTATGTTGGCTGGGTTTATCCTTTCTCCAACGGCTTCAATATAATCGAAGTTTTCTAGTCCCTCTACGATTGACAGTACTATGACATTTTCTTTGGTAGGTTTTTCGTTTTGGATTAGGGCTTCCGTATATGTTTTTTGAGTTTGTGGGGATGTTCATGGTTGGAGCTGGTATTTTGGGAAGTATTACTGGGTCCAGGTAAGTTTGGAAAGTTTTCTTTGTTGAGAGTGTTTATTTTTTACGTTGTTTTTTTAGTTGTTGACATTTTGATTTTATTTTGGAGTTGTTAAAGAAGGTATTAATTAATGATTATATTAGCCCGAGGGACTTTGCAGCACGGCAAAGCCGCCACGCGGCACTTTGATGTTAGACAAAAGTTAGGTTAGTTATCGTTTATGTTGAGTAAAAAATCACTGATAAAGTTATGGAAAGTAAAAAAGTCTATATGAAACAATCACTCACCATTAGTTATTAATATAAATAAGAAATTATTTATTTAATCATTAAATTGTAACTAAATAATACGAGAGGCACAGAACACATGTCGATACGGTTCCAACTTCCGTTAAATTATTATTATTACAGATTTAATTGTTACTGTTTTAAATATAGAATTTAAAGGGTTGTCATCATTACGACCGTAAACTTGATATGTTTACAAATAATTTTTATAATATCTCCGTATACTAGTTTGTTGAAGATATACTTTAAACTCTGAATGTTCAAATCCATAAATATCGAGTATTAATAATATCTGAAATATAAATACACCATCTTGTTTTTTAAATAATAACAAAATTACGTTTAAAATATTTATTATAAAAATCAATACGTTATTATCAAAAAATATAATTATTGCTTAAATCTAAGATGTCAAAATAAATTTACGTTTGAAAAATGTTTATGGTAAAAATCAACACATTATTATTAAAAAAAAAATACAATTTTAAATAATAACAAATTTACGTTTTAAAAATATATATTGTAAATCGATACGTTATCATCAAAAAATACTCTGAGCTTCAGTTTGTCTACAAGATAAATCAGCACTTGTAACTATCCTCTTTTCCCCCTTACTTGAAATTGTTACTCATACGTTGACATAAAAACATATTGTTTTTAATTAGCTCAAAATATATAAACAAGAAAAAATACAAAAAAAAAATAACAATATAAAAAATAAAATATATTATACACAAAATAAAAAAAATAAAATAACAACAGACATTAAAACGTGGATATACAATACATTTCTAAAACTAGTTGTATTATTATTAGGATAAAAAGTGCAGTATATTAACCATGTAGTGGACAGATTTCACCATACTGTATCGTTATACAGGGTGTCCTCAAAGACACTAAACACACGCTTACCACATGTTCCTGAGACCAAAATAAGCCGATTTAAGCAAACTTACCTTCTTACAAAATTGCTTAGTTTGGGCGCTATACGGCCCTGAAGTTACAATTTTGAAATCACTTTTTTTGTTATAAATTTAAAACGGCTTGTGCGATTTTGCTAAAATTTGGCACGTTGACATAGTTTTATGGAACAAAAAACCCATGTTAAAATAATTATGATTAATATTAATCCATAGGCGTAGAAATCGGGTTTTTTAATATTTGAACGTTTCTAATTTTTACGCCAATGAAAGAAAAGGGGTTTAAGTATAAAATTTAGAATCAGTAACTTATTTGCTACAAAAAAGCTACTCTTAATAAGACTCGATTACTCTCATGGTTTTTGAGAAATTTGTATTTTAATAATAAGGTAATCGATAATAATACGTTGATAATAATAAGTTGATCAATAAACAAATAAGATGGCCATGCGTTTTTCTAAGAATAAAACTGGAGATAATGAAAAATTAATTTTCTTCGTCGTATAAATCTTTGTATGCGTAAAAATGGTGGACACTGACCACTTTTTATGACATATTTATTTATTTCTATTCAGTAGCTTTACTTCATTTTGTAAAAATTACTGCGAATTATTAAAATACAAATTTCTCAAAAACCATGAGAGTAATCGTGTCTTATTAAGAGTAGCTTTTTTGTAACAAATAAGTTACTGATTCTAAATTTTATACTTAAACCCCTTTTCTTCCATTGGCGTAGAAATTTGAAACGTTCAAATATTAAAAAACCCGATTTCTACGCCTATGGATTAATATTAATCATAATTTTAACATGGGTTTTTTTGTTCCATAAAACTATGTCAACGTGCCAAATTTTAGCAAAATCGCACAAGCCGTTTTAAATTTATAACAAAAAAACGATTTCAAAATTGTAACTTCAGGGCCGTATAGCGCCCAAACTAAGCAATTTTGTAAGAAGGTAAGTTTGCTTAAATCGGCTTATTTTGGTCTCAGGAACATGTGGTAGGCGTGTGTTTAGTGTCTTTGAGGACACCCTGTATATTATAATTTATTATATTATTATGTTAATTACACTAGCTTTACTGTTGATATTTTTTGTTTTTTATATCCGTACGGTAGCGATGAATAATGTTCATCAAAAACTCTTTTCTTCGAGTTTATTTTAAAAGTTTTGGTGTCGTATCGACTTACAACTTGGTGATCCTGGGTGCGACGAATATTTAGTGAAGAGATAACCACAGGCTCGGTGGTATTTTCCGTAGAAGTGATCAACGCTTTCATTTTTTCAAAATTAATTTTTTGACTTGTCTCGTGATTCAAAGTAATTCCTTTAACTTTACACACCTCGTGTGTCTGATTTGAAAGCGGAGAATAGACCCTGTACGCATAGTTTTTTGGTCCTCCGGGCACGATTTCGCTTATGTAACTACCGTGTCCGTACTCTGTCTCTAGCTCATTTGTTAAATCTCCGAGGTTATTACCGAGAGGCGGTTGGTATTCGTTTTTTAGTTTATGTGAAACAAAAATTACGGAATCAGTATCGTAATACAAGGCTCTGTCTCCCAACGGTTCGAGATAAGAATACAGTTTTAACCGCGCCTGGGCCGTAACATATGCAGCCAACACAACATTTACGGACGACAGCTTCTTCTCTGTACTCCCAGTTAACAAGAAGAACATCGTCATCAATTTCTTGAATATAATTTACGACTAGCGATGAGTTAGTTAACAGTTCATACAAGTCTTTAGACTCCTTAACGACGGCTGTTTTCGATTGATTTTCACGTTGCCCAAACTTTCCCCAGAACGAATTTAACATCAACTTTGCCAGCTGTCGTAAACCGGGGTTTTTTACTATGTTGTTGCATCGAAGTTAGACACCCTCACTAACAAGATACTCGTCTATGTATTTTTGACGTTTTCCATCCGTTAGACATTCGTTAGGCCAACCCGATGCTTCCTGTTTCATCTGAATAAACATATCGATAAACTCTGCAAATAGTCCGCCTTTTTTAAGGATAGGATCATAGCATATCGAGTCATAGCGCCAAATTTCCTGTATTTCTTTAAGCTCGTAGCCTAAAGACACGGCCTTAGCAACTTCGTCCACCACCCACGTGCCGTGTATAATCCTATCCTCTTCAGAGTGCGAACACGTAAGTGTCTGCGACATGTTCTCGCCGCAAGTTCTGCAAAGAACAAACAATAGCTTCTCGTTCATCCTGACCGGAAGCACCAGGTGAAAGAGATTCCTCGGGGGTAACACGCTGCATTTTATCAGCCCTGTGAGTTTGCTTAGATCGTGTGCTTCATTTAAAACTTTTCTGCAGTCTTCGTCACCCATCAGAATTTCTACATGGTGCCCCATAGGAAATTTTTCATATTTGCAGACCCAAGGATAAAGCGAATACACATCTACGTACTTAATTTTTTCTTCGGGGCCCGCTTCATTGAATTGAATTGTAGATTATAGACGCTCGACAACAGAGGTCATTAGCGTCTAAAAATAAAAAAGTAAACAAATGAAAACCAAAAACAATAAAACCAAAGCAAAATCAATACAAAAACAAAAGTTGACATACAACAAAATAAAATCTAATAGCTACAAATACAATGTGTCATATAAAATAATGTAGTGATATAAAGAAAAAACCATTTAGGCTGTAAATGGGCCTAAATGTATACAAATAAATAAAATCAAATAAACCGGTCAAGACCGGTTTCTTTTAAAAATCGAAACAGCAGATCGACATTGTCAGGATCATTTCCTAAAACAACCGACAGATCACCTGACAATCCGACCTGCTGTCGTGTGTCCCTAAACTGGACACACTCTATTAAAATATGCGAAACGGTGACACGAGTGTCACACGTCTCACAGAGGGGCGGATCCTCACGAGCCATCAAAAAACCATGTGTCAATCTACAGTGACCGATGCGCAGCCGTGTAAGGACCACTTCCTCCCACCTGGAGGGACGGCAAGATGTGAACCATGGGTCAACTGTAGATTTTATAAATTTTAATTTGTTTTCATCGACAGCACTCCATTCATCCTTCCAGAGCTGCTGAACGGCTGAAATCAGAACGCTCTTGAGGTCGTCACCGATAACGCAAAACACGCTCTGGCCGTTATTTGCAGCGTCTTTAGCCGCAGTGTCAGCTAATTCATTGCCAGCGATTCCCATGTGGCCGGGAACCCAGCAAAACCGCACAGTGGTTCCACCTCTTTTCAAAGTGTACAATTTGTCCTGTATCAAACAAATCAGAGGATGGCTGGGGAAGGAACGCTGCAATGCCTGTAGAGCACTCAAAGAGTCGCTGCAAATAACATATTTGTGCGGACCGTGCACATGTCTCAAGGCCTGCAAGATTGCATATAACTCTGCAGTAAAAATACTGCACTCTTGAGACAACTTATATCCAACACTGGCGTTATCGGTGACGAATGCGCAACCAACTCGGTCGAGAGACTTCGAACCATCCGTGTAAACGGAACGATAGTCTCGATTCTGATCCAGCCACGCCAGAAAAAGCTGGCGATAGAGCTCTGGAGTTGTTGAATTTCGAGGATGAATGGAAAGTGACATGTCGATGACGGGCTGAGGAATTAGCCACGGGGGCACAGAATTACGGCCGACTTTAAGAGTTCTAGGAAGCGCCAACGGAAGTTCATCTAGAAGAAGGGTCAACCTGATACCGAGAGGACGTGTTGCATTTCTTCTCCGTCTATACAGAGAAGAAAAACGAGGTTGAAATACGCAACTGTAAGTTGGGTGATCAGGTTGACTACGGAGCTTAGAGACGTAGGATAGCATATTGTGTTTCCGCCGGATGTTCAGTGGAGGCTCTCCGCATTCAGCGGCAATGCTAACAACAGGACTCGATCGAAACGCTCCGGTTGACAATCGGATTCCGGCGTGATGAACAGCGTTTAACGTCCTGATGTACGACTCACGCGCTGAGTCGTACACGATGCTACCGTAATCCAATTTAGACCGTACGACTGCACGATAAATTCGCAGCAAAACCGTACGGTCTGCACCCCACGTGGTACTGGATAAAATTTTTAAAATATTAAGGGAAGACGTCGACTTCCTCTTTAAAATATTAAAATGAGCCTTCCAATTTAACGACCGGTCAAAAGTGAGTCCTAAAAATCGGGCAGTATCTTGCACAGATATGAGCGTATTATAAAGATATAAGAATGGTTCCTGATAACAACTACGAATGCGGCAAAAGTGCACACACTGGGTTTTCTCAACGGAGAATTTAAACCCATTGTTAGTTGTCCAGTTCTGGATGCTATTAATGGCCAACTGCAGGTGACGTTGTGCAGTACGAATGTACTTTGACGAGCAGTAGATCGCCAAGTCGTCAACATAGAGCGATGACTCTACAGACGATGGAATGCTGTCAATTATGCCATTAATAGCGATAGAAAATAAGGTGACACTAAGAACCGAACCCTGTGGAACACCATTCTCCTGTGCAAAGACACTAGACAAAGTGTTGCCGATACGGACTTGGAAGTAACGCTCTAATAAAAAATTATTTATAAAATTCCCAAGATGTCCTCTGATACCCCAATTATGTAGTGTTCGGAGTATTCCATACCGCCATGTAGTGTCGTAAGCCTTTTCAAGGTCAAAAAAGACCGCTATCAAGTGTTGTTTGTTAATAAAAGCGTCCTGGATGGCGGACTCTAACCTGACTAGATGATCCATCGTCGAACGGTGCTTACGAAAGCCACACTGAGCATTCGTGATCAAATGTCTGGATTCAAGAATCCAAACCAGTCGTCGGTTGATCATACGTTCGAGAAGTTTTGACAAACAACTAGTCAGTGAAACAGGACGATAACTTGATGCTTGTTTTCGGTCTTTACCGGGCTTCAACAACGGCACTACAATAGAATTACACCAAGCGGTAGGAAACGTATTGGTGTACCATATTAAATTATACATCTTGAGAAGGAATATAGATCCGGAGGGAGGTAGCTTTTTCAAAAACTGGTAATGGATATCGTCAGATCCTGGAGAAGTATCATGGCAATCATGCAAACTCGACTGTAGTTCCCACGAGGAGAAAGGTGCGTTGTAGTTCTCCTCATTTAGTGAGGAAAAGTTCAATACAACTTGTTCTGCTTGATTTTTCTGAGCAGAAAAACTTTCTAGATAGTTTGCGGAACTCGAAACTTTTGCATAGCATGAACCCATGTGATCAGCGACTTCATCAGGCGACGTAATTATGCCATTTCCCATTACCAATCCAGAAATATAATTTAAACTCTGTTTGCCAGAGATCCTCCGAATTTTCTCCCACACCTCGCGAGCGGGAGTACAACTTCTTACAGTGGAAACAAACTCACTCCATGACTGCTTCTTACTCTCTGCTATGATACGTCTGGCAATGGAACGCTTTTGCATGAAAATAATACGATTTTCATCCGTCATATTATTTTTAAAGCGACGGAGAGCTTTACGACGTTCACGGATGGCATCCCGACATGCCTCATTCCACCAAGGAACGGGCACACGTCGCGGTGTCGTTGACGTGCGTGGGACTGCAGCTAAAGCCGCCTCGATGACCGCATCCGTGAAATGCTCCACAGCAGCATCGACATTGCCAAAGTTCATTTCGCCGACATTTAGCACTTCTTGAAAGTGTGACCAATTGGCTTCTTTTATTATCCACTTAGGAGAGCGTCTTTCATCCACATGGAATGAAAGAAGCCGACAAATAATAGGAAAATGGTCACTGCTACAAAGATCGGCATTTACTTCCCATTCACAGGATGGGGCGATAGAAGAAGAGCAGAGAGTAAGATCGATAGCTGAAAATGTCCCATTTGCAGCCGAGAAATGTGTATTGGAACCTGTGTTCAATACGACCAAGTTTTCATTTAGAATCAACGTCTCCATTAGCCTTCCACGAGCATCCACATGATTAGAACCCCAAGTGGGATTGTGGGCATTAAAATCCCCCATGATGATAAAGGGGCGTGGAAGTTGGTCTATAATAGATGTAATGGTTGTAAGTGTCGGTTGTTCTAATGGAGGAATGTATATTGAACACAAAGTTACCGGATTCGGCGCATAAAGCCTGACAGCGATGACCTGTAAGTCAGATTGTAATGGGACATTTTCGGAAAACACATTATTTCGGACTAAAACTGCCACTCCGCCACTGGCACGTTCAACGAATGGTTTATCTTTACGATAAATCGTAAAACCACGAAGAACCGGAGTGTTTGTATCTTTCAAATGTGTTTCCTGTAAACTAATAGCAATAGCATTATGGTCGTTAAGGAGGAGTTTTAATTCACTGAAATGAATATAAAAACCGTTCATGTTCCACTGTAAGAAATTGAATGTGATAATTAGTAAAAAAGGAGCTACCTCGTTTTTTTCCTCGCTGCATCAGACCGATGATGGGGAGGTCTGCTAATATTTTCGTCCATAGCAGAGTCTGCACTGCTGCTATGGTCGACGCGAGTACGTGTAATAGTCATTTTATGACTATTATCCCGGTTCAAGATAATCTTAGTTTTCTTGACCGGAGTTTCTTGACTCTTTTCAACAAGAGATTTGACAGGTGATTTCGCCTTTTTAACTGGCGATCGTGATCTACTATCTGGACTTATTTTGCTTTTGCTTTTATTTTGTTTTTTGGTAACAACTTTGGAACTGGAAATTTCGGTTTGTGTAGACATGTCACATGTCTGTGTTGACATGTCTACTTTGATGACAGGAACGGCAGCAATGGTTGCAAAGGAACGTGTAAAAGAAGGGACAGATTCACGATATTTGCGCTTGGCCTCTGCAAAAGAAATTTTTTCGGTGGTTCTTATTTCTTGGATCTTGAACTCCACTTTGTATTGTGGACATTCTCTAGATCTTGCAGAGTGGATTCCGTTGCAATTAACGCAATGCGACACCCTTTTGCACGGAATATCCTCATGCAAAGGTTGGCCGCAATTCTCACAGAGACTGGGAAAGCTACAGTTATTCTGCGAATGTCCAAACTTTTGACATTTGTAACAGCGCAAGGGAGATGGTATATATTGACGTACTTTCAAAGAATAGAATGCTGCTTTTATTGATGGCGGAGGCTGCGGTGTACAGAACGTAAGAATATGAGACGGTGTAGGTACTAATTGACCATCTCTACGTGCGTGAATCCTATATACGTCTGTAACACCTTGATCTTTGAGTTCCTCTTTTATTGTTTCAACTGTACAATTAAGAAGATCGAAACAATAAATTATGCCTTTCGAGAAATTAAGCTGCTTATGTAGTTCCACTTTGACTGGTACGTCTGTGCACATATCCACACCTTTTATATTTTTACATGCCATTACCTTTTCAGCTTGATGCTGCGAAGATGTTTCGATTAATAAAGACCCATCACGCAACTTTTTTACACTTGGAAAAATTCCAAACAAGCCATCAAGATGTTTATTAATATAAAAAGGACTGTCACCGTTGAAATTTCCAGTTATTTTATTCATTAACAAGTATTTGTTACATGGAGTAACATTTGCCAAGTCATTACCAAATAATAAGTTCAAATTTTCATCTTTACGCCCTCTCTTAGAGGGAGGGCTGTTTAAAGGGGGAAAATTTTCCATAATAATTGTATTATATTCATCAAACGTGCTCCCCACCCACCACGGAGCCCAACAAGGGGACGATGACCGCAAACCGGTACAGAGCGCCAGGGCTACACGTTGATATAGTCAGCTCAAGAGACGGCGCCACTCCATCCAAAGATACTGGCTCACCCCGCCGAAATACTAAATATCCACGACGTTAGCCGATTGACTAGACTGGGTTAGGTCTAGCCGCCCGTTTACAGCGAAGCGGAGGCCAAAGCAGTGTGTTGGCGCACCAAGGCTAACCTCAACTGCCAGGATCCTCTTTTCCGCCTTACGGGTCACCGCGCACGGCAAACACGCAGGTGTACTATTAGGGACTACTACAAACAAAGGACAGCAACAAAAGTGTACCCATAACGGAGGGACAAGACCGCTAACAACAACAAAAAGAAGAGAGAACCGAAGAAGAAAAAAGTTGCGACTGTCCTTCCTTCATAATAGTCCCTAAATGAATCACCCAGCCGGGTACACAACCGACTGGTGCGTGCTCGGGTTTCCCTGGGTTCGCCAATTCCCAAAGAACATTGTAATGCAATTGCGATAAACAACGACATTCCAATGTTCCCCCTGGGGGCGGCCCGCTTCATAATACGTAACTGTGTTGCCCGTTCGCCCTCCGTAAAACGCATCTCTAGGGTTAAGAGGAGCGTTTTTTATAATGGAAATATCGTTAAGCCAAGACATATTTTTATCTGTCTGCAGTAGCTGCCTGAACTCACATTCCCACATTTCTATTACTTCGTATCCTAGATCCCGCATCCGCTGCGTCTTGCTCCTTGTTCGTTCTAATCGATATTCAAAAGTATCTTCGGGATCTTCGTGAAGAGAATGGTTTCTATTTACGGGAAAGCAAGAGGGGCAACCGTGATAATAACATCCATGAAATTCAAAAACTAGTTTCTTTTCTAAACAGACCCCGTCCGGTTTCATATATGTACCGGGGATGCATATTTCTCTTTGGTTGCCAGCATGTTTAATAGGAATATTTCGTTTTTTCTCCTCGAAAACCAACCATTGTAATGCTATTGTCGACTGCCTGTCTGCGTGTCGATAACCGCCTCGCGGAATAATACCAATAGTTTTAGGTTTTAAAAGTTTTCTACGAAACATTAGATTGCAGGCAGACGCTATAGTTATAGCCTCGGTGAAGGGGCATACGTCGCATGTCTTTAAAAATAATTTCCTGAAATGAACGCAGGCCTTTCTTAAAATATCGACATCCGCTATACAGTAGTCAACAATCTCCTTAGACATGTTAAAAACATAGCCGGAATTCTTTGTCTTTTCATACCATTCAATAAATACATCTCTATTTTTCTTTTTCATCGAATCCACCCCGTAATATTGAACATCGGGTAACGGGCCTATGTAGTTTTCATTCTGCTTAGTGTTGTAAAAATGCGGGAAATAACCTTTTCTTAACGACGCTGACAAACCGAAAGCTTTTGGTAGGTCCGCAAGCGCCATAGGAAAATAATTTAACGAATCTATGAAACGTACGTTGCCGACTTCTAACAGTAATATTTTAGAACCGCGCATTATTATATTCGGAGATTGAAACTGTGTGTGCTGTAAAACGTATCTAAATACGAACTGAAGGTCAAAAGCCTGGCCGTTATGAGCGATACAAGTTATCTTTTTAAATTTCTTTCTTACGTCCATCACGTGTTCCATAAATCGGATGACGCAATCGTCACCGCTGTAAATATGCTGTCTGTAACCGCATTTTTGACAAAATGCTAATTTTTCATCGTCGATACATTTGTCACACACCTGCTGTACTACACACAGGTTTGGTTCATGGAGTCTGATCGAATTGTCGTACTCGGTAATAGATCGTTCTTGCCTCGTTTCTAAATCGAAAAAAACAAACAAGAAATCCTTGAGAGACGGTTTCCCGGTATTCTTCTGCATATAACACCGGTGATCGACCGGCTCAAATGATCTGCAGACCCGGCAAAAAATTTCTCCACAGTTGTGCGCTTCTTTCCTTTCCTTCAAATTAATCGTCTTTAAACACTGTTTACAACGGGAAAGTCGTTGGCAGATGTTTGTCTTTGTATCGTTGTTTATTTTCTTGTGGTTTTCAAAACATTGGCGACTTTTAAATAATCTGTTGCAGTCACCGCATGTAATATTTGGAGATGATCTTTCACAAGGAGGTATACTTTGACAACCCGGGCACGATTTTTCACAACGATGCCTGTCCTTTGTGTTGTAAGGAACACTGCATGCCTCACAAAAATAGCCGCACGAAAATGCGCTGGTCAAACTTGTTATCACGTTAAAATGCCCGTTGTCATACAGAAGATTAATTTTATAGATAGCTTCGGTATTTTGTCCTTCAAAAATTAACTGGCGCCCCTTGGTCCCGTATTTGTAAACGGTGATTTTGTATTTCTTCATCAACGCTTGAAATTTTTTAAGTTCTTCAATACCGGCTCCGCTGTCAGGAATTGTAATACCCTTCTTCTTTAATAGTTTCAACGCTTTTTCTCTTTGTAGTCTGCTTCGGCTTTCTCGTACGGTCTTATAGTCCGGCGTCTTTTTAACGAACGCTTTCGCCACAACCAAGGCTCTCGGTAAACAAAGATTATCTGCGTTGTTTATCGATATTATACCGGCTCTCTTTCGACATTCTTCGTGGAAATTATTATACCCGACCGTTCTACGTCTTCCTTTACCGGCAGGCATTTTTACACTAGTAGCCGCAATACGAAACGTATCTGTGCTCAGTCCTTTGCTGTTAGATTGAAATATTTTAGTCAAAATATTCCAAACATCCTCAAACGTCACCTGGTTGGCCTGTTTGAACGGCATATATCCGGGGGCTTTTTCTTTAAAATTTTGACTTGAAAAAGTCATACCCAACTGGTCTTCCACCGTAACATCCTTCGTAATATGTTTTATAATATCTTCAACGGCATCTTTAACCCATCCAGATGGCTCTTCTTCTTTAGGCACTTGTTTTATTTTGAAATCGATTCTTTTCCCGTTTATTCCGAATTTTTTCACTTTAAAAACAGATTCGTTAAGTATTTCAAATTTTCTTTCTTCCTCTTCTTTGCCTGGCTCATTGATAACTTCATTGTCGGCATCTCTGTCATCTCCTAAGTTTGTGTGTTGACCCTTGTTTCTTGAAGAATGCTCCAAACCTCTGCCCTCTATTACAGTTTCCATTTTATCGTTACAGTGATGAGCGAGGGCGTTGTCCTGATTAACAAGCAGTCTACCGCACCTTTCACACAGAAACGATGGGTCGGGGTGAACGCCGGCGTTATGTCTTTTCAGATCCTGCATCCACACGTATTTTTTTCCGCAAATCGAACAAGAATATTTTGCAACTCTCACCGTGCCGCAACTGTTTTTGTGTCGCAACATATTGTCTTTGCGACTAAAAGATTTGTGACACTTTTCACACTCGAAACTCATTTTCAGCTAATTATAATAGATTGGTAATTCAGTAGAGCAATGCTTCGCACAAGAAGATGTGAACACTACCTCAGCAGATTAACGTCTGACCCGGTATCTCGAGCGTTGGTTGTTTATACGAATATCAACACGTTGATTGATTGGTTGTTGCATTACAAGCTTTCATTGATCGAAATGGCGTGCTACTCTACGCTGATTGGTCATTGCATTAGAGGCTTTCATTGGTCGAGACAGCGTGCTGCTAATCATTAATTGACGGTTACAGGTTTTTGTTAATCAAGGCGACGCATTATAAATAGATGTGCGATGTCATCGTTCGGTCACTCGACACCCGACAGTTGTGTAAGTGTGCTTAAATCATGTGTCTGCTACCTAGAGAAACGGTCGTCGAAACATCCGAGGACGCGGGCGAAGCGATCCAAGTTTTTTGGAAACCGGTGGTCTACCCGAATGCCAACGTAGTGGTCGGATACATGGAGAACGCGTCAGCTTTGGACGATTGCGCACTGTTCTCGAGAATATGTCGAGAAATTTTTGTGAACGAGATAGCTCGCGTGTTGGAACTTAAAATCGGCGAGCTCGCTCTGTCCGCCGAATTTACCTGCAAGTGCATTAGAAAAAACAATGATGATGATGGTGACAACTCATCCGACGAGGAGAAGGAATATTATTTTCTAACGAAAAGTCATACGGTGGATCAGATCGAGGATCTGCGCTGCTGGTACGACGAACACGTCGAGAAGCCAATTTTGAGTGCAATGCGTGATTATAATCCAGTCGGACCGCCGAGCATGAGGCTGATCATGAGAAACCCCGAGATATGGCGCAACTGCTCACGCCTTGCTTTGACAACGCCCGAGCTGGGGTTATTTCCTTTATCAAGGCTATAATGAATGAATTGTAGATTATAGACGCTCAACAACAGAGGTCATTAGCGTCTAAAAATAAAAAAGTAAACAAAAGAAAACCAAAAACAATAAAACCAAAGCAAAATCAATACAAAAACAAAAGTTGACATACAACAAAATAAAATCTAATAGCTACAAATACAATGTGTCATATAAAATAATGTAGTGATATAAAGAAAATACCATTTAGGCTGTAAAAGGGCCTAAATGTATACAAAGAAATAAAATCAAATAAACCGGTCGAGACCGGTTTCTTTTAAAAATCGAAACAGCAGATCGACATTGTCAGGATCATTTCCTAAAACAACCGACAGATCACCTGACAATCCGATCTGCTGTCGTGTGTCCCTAAACTGGACACACTCTATTAAAATATGCGAAACGGTAACACGAGTGTCACACGTTTCACAGAGGGGCGGTTCCTCACGAGCCATCAAAAAACCATGTGTAAGTCTACAGTGACCTATGCGCAGCCGTGTAAGGACCACTTCCTCCCACCTGGAGGGACGGAAAGATGTGAACCATGGGTCAACTGTAGATTTTATAAATTTTAATTTGTTTTCATCGACAGCACTCCATTCATCCTTCCAGAGCTGCTGAACGGCTGAAATCAGTACGCTCTTGAGGTCGTCACCGATAAC
>JBDIXK010000032.1:0-36729 GCA_039654895.1 Mongoloraphidia duomilia
CCGAAACATGCGAACCAGCCAGCCTGCACGCCGACGACGACAAAGACGCAGACCACGTCACACCCAAAGCCGGACCACGGTCATCTCCACAAGACGTACATCCCAATCGCCAGGTGAACTGTCACAAAGATCACCACACTTGGAGCCGCTGTTTGCGGCTATGTCCAGCCAGAGGAACGAGGCGGACCAGGAAGCCAGCAACCTTGACTTTCAAGGAGATGAGTACGATGAAGCGTTGGGACTGGCAGCCACTTGATGCGGAAGGCGATCGTTTGACCGACAACCAATCCAAGTGGCTGACTCTTATCAATAATGCGCCTGATTGGCAAACTTTCGAGGCGGCCGTCAACACCATAACACAGGAAATCGCCGACCTTGGCAGGACAGCTGCCCGACC
The DNA here is from genome assembly GCA_039654895.1 of Mongoloraphidia duomilia. NCBI lineage: Eukaryota > Metazoa > Arthropoda > Insecta > Raphidioptera > Raphidiidae > Mongoloraphidia > Mongoloraphidia duomilia. The sequence continues at coordinate 398 of JBDIXK010000032.1, forward strand.
ACAGCAGAATCGTCGGCAATACACCCATGCTAGACCGCCAGCTCGCGCTCCACCAGGAGTGCAGCAATTTGATGCGGCTGAAGCATCGGCGCTGCAGAAGCTTTATAGGATTAGCAAGTCCCGCGCGGTCGCCAAGGTACTGAACCCGGACACGTCGCCCTTCTGCACGGTGGACGCCGAACGCATTTCGCGGTACTTCAGAGATGTCTACAGTGAGCCTGCTCACGAAGCGCCTGAGGTACCGGGATGTGTAACTGAGGTGTTCGCCGGGCGGGAGGACGACGTCCCGGACATAGATGATACCATCTATGTCAGTCCGATTTTGGAGACCGAAGTGGCCGCTCGGCTTGCTAAGACAAAGAACACGGCCCCGGGAAGAGACGGAATTCGATATTCATTATTGAAACGCCTCGACCCGGGATGCTGGGTACTTACTGCTATGTATAACCGATGCTTCAGAGAAGCTAAAACACCTCTGGCCTGGGCGGACTCAAGGACGATTCTGCTATACAAGAAGGGCGACCGTGAGGACCTCTCCAACTGGCGCCCACTGGCGTTGGGCGGCACTATTGCTAAATTATATGCGGCGACAATTTCCAATAGGATTGCACTATGGGCTAAAAGACATGGGTCCCTTTCTCCAGCGCAAAAGGGATTCATGGAGGGTGAAGGGTGCTATGAGCACAACTTCCTGGTGCAATCTGCGCTGGACGATGCGAGACGTGGTCGGGGGGAGGTAGTGGTCTGTTGGCTAGATTTAGCCAACGCCTTTGGCTCCCTTCCGCACCAAACGGTTCGCACCGTATTGGAAATGCTTCGCCTACCAGACCGTTTACTCGGCGTGCTCACCGAGCTTTACTCTCGCACGACTACCACGGTCCGTACAGCCGAAGGCGAAACGGACCCGATTCCAGTTCGGGCGGGAGTAAAGCAGGGGTGCCCGCTAAGCCCAATGGTGTTCAATTTAGCAATAGAGCCGCTCATCCGTGTGGTAACCAGGATGGCGATTACTCACGGCTATCCACTTCATGGAGAACACATCGCTGCCCTTGCCTACGCCGACGACATCGTGCTCATCGCCAGAAATCCCACATCCATGCAACAGCTGCTTGATAAAACGGGCGAGGTTGCTGACTGGCTTGGCCTTCGCTTCAAACCCGCCAAGTGCGCCACGTTGCACGTCCACTGTCGGGACGGGAGAGGAGTACGACCGACCGCCTTCGAGATTCAGGGAGGTCATCCGGTGGTAATGGGGGATGGCGAGATCTATAGTCATCTCGGAGTGCCCACGGGGTTTAGAATTGATCAAACCCCACATGACACGATTCAGCAAGTCATTGCTGATGCACAAGCTATAGACTCGTCATTGCTCGCACTCTGGCAGAAACTGGAGGCACTCAATATGTTTGTTCTGTCAAGACTTGATTTTATTATCCGTGGTGCAAAGGTACCGAAAGGACCTTTAACTGCCGCGGATAATATTATCAAGAGATTGGCTAAAAAGTGGCTACATTTGCCACAGCGCGCCAGTGCCCAGATTCTATACATGCCAGCCTGGCAGGGTGGAGCAAACCTCATGCCCCTGGCCGACCTTGCTGACTTGTTGACGGTCGCGCACGCTTTTCGGCTCCTCACCTGCCCTGACGGCATGGTTAGGCGTGTGTCGTGGAGCATTCTTAGGCGGGTGATCCAAAAGAGGACAACAACACCTCCCTCTGGTGAAGACATTGCGGCATACTTAAGTGGCTCCTTGGAGGGAAATTTGGGCCGAGACGGGGGCGACATTTCGAGCCTGTGGACACAGGCCCGGAATGCCTGCCGTCGCCTCGGAGCAAAGTTCGGAATGGAGTTCGCCTGGTGTGCAGCCCGCGGAGAGCTGTCCGTCGTCGTACGACATCCTGGCCGTGCTGTGGAACGCGTGGTAATCCCGGGGTCTGCTAGGACTGCTGTTGTCCGACAGCTTAAAGCATCAGTGAGAGCGTGCTACGCTGCTCAGCTCATTCGTAAACCGGATCAGGGAAAGGTATATGCCCTGGTATCAAGGAGTGCAGCCAGTAACCACTTTATGCTGAGTGGACGGTTTACCCGCTTCTGCGACTACCGCTTCATCCATCGCGCGCGACTCGACTGTGTTCCCCTTAAGGGGACGCGTCGGTTCGAGCGGGGTGGGGACCAGCGGTGTCGCCGTTGTGGGTATGCGCGAGAAACACTCCCGCACGTAGTTAATCACTGCACCATCCACTCGGCTGCTTGGCAACGACGGCATAATGCCGTACTAATACGCCTGGCTGGCTCAGTGCGACCAGGGACTGGGACCCAAGTCTCAGTCAACAAAACTGTTGACGGAGTCGAGGGTCACCTACGCCCTGATCTGGTGGTGCGTAATGAGGCTGAGCGTCGTATCGCGCTTATCGACGTCACGATAGCGTTCGAGGGTGCCTCGGATGCTCTGGAAGCAGCCCGGCAACAGAAGCTCGCTAAATACGGGCCAATGGCTGCCGAGCTGCAGGCCAAGGGCTACGAGGTATTCCTGGATGCCTTCGTGATTGGGTCACTTGGTGCATGGCTGCCGAATAACAATCAGGTCCTGGCGTACCTCGGAGTAGCACGTCGGTACAGTAGGGTCATGGCATGCCTTATGACGTCGGATACGATCCGTTGGACGCGGGATATTTATGTGGAACATCTCACCGGGGTCCGACAATACCAAGCAGAAGCGCTACAGGCTGGACCATAACACCACTTCTCGTCTCAGTCACCACTAAACACTCCACTACCTATATACATACTTCATATCTATGTTTTAACACCTCGCTTCAACTTTGACACTTAAACTTAATACTTACACTTACACTTAATTCATACTTACACTTCGTCATATTTACTTACATGTGAATAATTATTGTCATTCCTTATAAATATTTCAACCTACTTACTATATACTATATATTGTACTATTATTGTAAAAACATCCAATTATTTATGATTATTAAATACAAAACTCTGCGTATTTTTAAGCAGTATTCCCCTCTGGAACACTGCATAAATATATAAACATAGCTATTGATATACCTTAATTACTTATTGGCAGCGGACCTCTGCGATGTGCACAACCCGTTGTGCACCTTGCAGAGGCCGCGCTGCGATGCCGTCCCATTGGCCGCCCTCTGGGAAAAATGGTGACCACTGGGACGGCACTTAATTGAAATACTTATCTCTGTAATTATATCGTTATTTAAATGATACTACTTTCGACCTATATTATTATTGTATTCTTCTGTATTTATATTTGCTATAAAAATAAACTAAAGTAATCTGTTCTTATCAGCTTAATTTAAATTTCAAGAAAATCTTAGTCAATCGTTTTATTTTTCATTTATATTTTTGGCTTCACCATTTTAGCGAGAGTTATTTTATTTTGCATTATTTGTTTTCTTTAAGTTCTTTTCGTGGTTTTAACTAGTCGTTGTTACGTGATTTCTTGTCCTTGCTCGTTATTTAATCGGTTTTTTATTGTATAATTTCGTCTTTTTTGTGTCATTTTTGTTACTTTTGTACAGTTTTTAACTTATTATTTCTTAAAATCAGTGTATTATTTTATATTATAATTATTTTGTGTTCATTTATTCCTTGTTTTTCCTTCATTTTCCTTGGTTCTTTGAGTTATTCCTTATTTATACTTTCACTCTTTACCCTTCCTGACAATTTTCCGTGACAACGACCAACTTTTTAACCCGGGAAGAGAGAAAAAATGGCAAGTTCGACATCGCGAGGAGCAGACAGAGGCAGCAGCAGCGACGATGAACGGGAGCGTGCAGGAGCATCCAGGATGGCAGCATCATCGCAGTACGTCATCCATCTGCCGTACCCCATCCCGGATCCAGTTGTCTGTACAGAGTGTAGAGGGAACCCTGACCGGCTCGGTAGACACAGTTATCGCCATCACGGCAATTTAAAGAAACACATCCGCAAGCATCATAACCGAGCGGTAGAGCTGAAGTTTGTGTGCCAGGTTTGCCACTTTACAGGTAAAACTGTTAAGGGGCTGAAGGCACACTTTATCAGCCACAGGGATCCCCCGCAGACAACTGCAGCGCCGACTACAGCAACAACGGTGGTCAGCGCCGCTCCAGGAGGTCGGACATCAGCAGGGGGTGAGTCGCACCACTCATACGGTCATAAAGAGTGGTTGCCCACACACCAACCAAGTGCAATGGCTGAACTACCGGCACGACGGGCACCACGACGGGCGTGCGCGGCCCAGCTCCAGACGCCGATGGAGCTGGCTATGCTGGAGGCAGCCAATGCCGAGCGCCGCCGACCGGGGCCACCCCCTACCCCTATGATGTCAGCGCAGCGACGTGGGGGCACAACAGAAGAAGCTTCGCAACCAGCACAAACTAGGGTGTTGCGGAGCCAGGCCAACAGGCGTCAGCTAGCGGCCAGCCAGAACACGGAGGCTAGCCTACTGGCCGCTAATGGTGTCAACCTGGCGACACAAACCATGGCCAACCCCACGTCGCTGAACCGACCAATCACACGCTCCCAGGCACGGGACGGGCCGAGACGGTCGACACGCCTTACCAACTTTTTCCGACAGTTGGTGGAAGAGAAGGCGGAGAGGAGGAGGAGGAGTTCGAGTTCGGAAGACCTGGGCATCAATGCATCCCAAGCTGCGAGGTTAGCCGACGCGGAGTGGCCGGTATCCCCAATATCTACGATATCGGCCACCACACTTTCAACAGCGTCGGCACCACCAATTCAAGAGGGAGAAGACGCAGCAGCCCAGGTCCCAGCGACAGTTCCGTCGACAACGAGCGGCGACCCAGACCCCTCTACGTCAGAGTGGGCATTTACATATGCCCAGGTAGCTGCGGAGGTGATACCTACATTAATATTCACCTCCACAAGAAGCAGCGCCTGGGCCGCCCAGGGTCCGGTGGCTCCTGCAGCGGTGGTCATAACAACCGCTACCACCACCGCACCCACAGCTAGGGTACAGGAGCCTGCGCCGCAGCAGCCTGCACCCACAACATCAAGGGGTGCAGCTTCGTCGACGGACCATCTCCATGCTACGAGTCGCTGGATTCCGCAGCGCAGACTCTCAGACTCCTCTCAGTCGACCGAGGCAAGCAGTGACGCAGGGTTACCAGCCACAACACCAACGGTCATCAAACGCGGCCGGCAGCGCACAAGACGAGCAACCAGGCCCCCCCGCACTACCAATTTGGCGGGGAGGAGGGGCGCAGCACCATCCACGCGCCCCAGGAAGACGGTTGCCCCACTGCCGGCCGGACACAACGATGACTGCCTCGCTGGTAACCGATTCGCAGTCCTGCTACCACATGCCCAAGATGCGGACGACCTGCCGGAGACGTCGGACGATGAGGTGATCGGCAACAGCCAACCAACACTCAACAGGCAGCAGCGGAGGAGGACGCTCTTCCCCCCTCCGCCTATCACATCGCAGTCGACCCTCGTCGCACCGCCGTCGCAACAACAGTCCGCAGCCCGTGCCACAGCTGGAAGAAGCCGTCGCCTAGCAGGGGCATCAAGACCGACATCCTCGCCACTGCACTGCCGGCGTCGGGCAGATCCCACCTCGCCGGGCGACTTTGGCGTCGGACTACTGGACAGGGATCCAGATAATACTGGTAGGTCTCATCAGTTGGAGGCTGGCAATCTGAGCCAGCCGGCCCTTGGCAGCACATTTGACCATTCGGACGATGGATTGGCCGTCTCGGTCGAGGACCAGCCACCTAGGGAGGAAGGCAGGCGTTTGACTGCCAACCAAACGAAGTGGCTGTCCCTCCTCGATAACACACCAGATTGGTATACTTTCGAGGCGGCCGTCGATAAAATATCATCTGATATCGCTGCGTGTGACAAGAAAAATGAGATGGACCAAAGGCAGAACCGGCCGCAGTATCGCCATGCCAGGCCACCGATGCGCGCTCGTCCGCGGGCGCAACACTTCGATGCGGCTGAAGCGGCGGCTGTACAGAAACTGTACAGGTCTAGCAAGGCCCGTGCTGTCAACCGCGTACTCAATCCGGACGCTGCGCCTTACTGCACAGTCAGCGCGGAGCGTATTGTGGAGCATTTCACCGGTGTTTATGCCGAATCAAATCGGCAAATACCGGATGTTCCGCAATGCGTCATCGATGCGCTGGCTCCGCGGGAAGACGCAGCAGACATTGACGATTCCGTCTTTGTTGAGCCGTTTGAAGAGAACGAGGTTGTCGCACGACTTGCTAAGACCAAGAACACGGCCCCGGGAAGAGACGGTATTCGGTACTCGCTACTGAAACGTGTCGACCCGGGATGCCTGGTTCTTACGGCTATGTACAACCGGTGCTTCAGGGAGAAACGAACACCCCTGGCATGGGCTGACTCGCGAACGGTTCTTCTGCATAAGAAAGGTGACCGTGATGACCTCGCTAACTGGAGGCCACTCGCGTTGGGTGGAACTATCGGCAAGTTATACGCTGCCGTCATCTCGGATAGGGTTGCACGATGGGCTAAAAGGCATGAGTCCCTTTCTCCGGCGCAGAAGGGATTCATGGAGGGTGAAGGGTGCTTTGAGCACAATTTCATCGTGCAATCTGCGCTGGACGATGCGAGGCGCAGTCGGGGGGAGGTCGTGGTGTGTTGGCTAGACTTAGCCAATGCCTTCGGCTCCCTTCCGCATGCGACCATTCGCACCGTATTCGAGATGCTCGGTGTGCCAGGCCATTTGCTTAGTGTAATCCTCGAGCTTTACTCCCGAGCGACAACCACGGTCCGTACCACTGATGGTGAGACGGACCCGATTTCGGTGCGCTCGGGAGTGAAGCAGGGGTGCCCTCTGAGCCCAATGGTCTTTAACTTGGCGATAGAGCCTCTCATCCGTGTGGCTGCTGGGATGGCGAATAATCACGGCTACACTCTTTGTGGTCAATCTATCTCGGCCCTTGCATACGCGGACGACATCGTCCTCATGGCCAAAAACCCACGGTCAATGCAGCGTATGCTGGATACCGTGTGTGATGTCGCTGGCTGGCTGGGTGTCAGTTTCAAGCCAGCAAAGTGCGCTACCTTACATGTGCACTGTCGAGACAGGAGAGAGGTTAGACAGACGGCCTTCACAATTCAGGGAGGTTGGCCAGAGGTTCTGGGTGACGGTGACGTCTATAGTAACTTGGGCGTGCCTACGGGGTTCCGGGTTGACCAGACCCCGTATGACACTATCCAGCGCGTGGTCGCTGACGCCCGTGCTATAAACGCCTCGCTGTTAGCATCCTGGCAAAAGCTCGAGGCGCTGAACATGTTCGTCCTGTCGCGTCTTGATTTCATTATCCGTGGCGCCAAGGTGTTGAAAGGCCCCTTGTCTGCGACGGATAGGGAAATCAAGAAGCTGGCTAAAAAGTGGATGAGCTTGCCTCAGCGCGCTTCTGCTGAGCTACTTTACATGCCATCTTGGCAGGGTGGAGCCAACCTGTTTCCTCTGGCCGAACTGGCTGATGTGTTGACCGTTGCACATGCCTTTCGGCTTCTCACCTGTCCCGACGGAGTCGTTAGGCACGTTGCGTGGGATACCCTGCGCAAGGTAATAACGAAGCGCACAACGACAGCTCCAACTGGTGCAGACGTGGCAGCCTATTTGAGTGGATCCTTGGAAGGGAACATGGACCGAGACGGGGGCGACATTTCGAGCCTGTGGACGCAGGCCCGAAATGCCTGCGGTCGCCTCGGTTCAAAGTTCGGCGTAGAATTCGACTGGTGTGAGGAACGCGGAGAACTGTCCGTGGCTGTGAGGCATCCAGGACGGCCTATCGAGCGAGTGCTGGTCCCGGGTAAAGCGAGGGCATCCGTTATTCGACAGCTCAAGACGTCGATCCGGTCGGCATACGCGGCCCGTCTCATTCGGAAGCCAGACCAGGGTAAGGTCTATTCTTCGGTCGCACTGAGAGGAGCTAGCAACCACTTCCTACTGAATGGTCGCTATACCCGTTTCTGTGACTACCGGTTCATCCACAGGGCGCGACTTGATTGTGTGCCACTTAATGGCACGCGTCGATTCGCTCGCGGTGGGAACCAACGGTGTCGCAGATGCGGGTATCCGTTGGAGACCCTCCCCCATGTGGTGAATCACTGCAGGGTTCATTCAGACGCGTGGCAGCGGCGGCATAACGCCGTCTTAACACGGCTGGCTAACTCCGTGCGTCCGCGGGCTGGGGTCTCGGTCTCCATCAACAAGGCTGTTGCTGGTGTCCGGGACAACCTGCGCCCAGACCTGGTCTTCCGTAATGAGGTCGAGCGGCGAATATCGATCGTTGACGTCACGATCGCCTTTGAGGGAGCCGCGGGAGTATTGGAGGCAGCTCGGCAACAGAAGCTCGTGAAATACGGGCCTCTGGCTGCCGAGCTGCAAGCCCAGGGCTACGAGGTGTACCTCGAGGCGTTCGTGGTCGGTTCACTCGGCGCTTGGCTGTCGAGTAACGATGCTGTCCTGGCGCACCTGGGGGTAGCACGAAGCTACGGAACCGTCATGGCCCGACTCATGGTATCGGACACGATCCGCTGGACGAGGGACATCTACATCGAACACCTTACCGGCGTCCGGCAGTATCAAGATTAGCCCCGCCCACCGTCACCTACAGCCATCTCTCTTTGCCCACTTTATGAATCTTTTATATCTTATCTTATGAATCTTTTATATTATCTTTCATACTAATTAATATGTATTATTTTTATATTTGTTATTTCTTTATTATATTATATTGTTATTTGTTATTAATTGTTATATTATCATTCATCACATGTTTTCTATATTTCTTATACTACTACTATTGTTATTGTTAATAAAATATTTATTCCTTATGGCGGTGTTCCGCTTAGGACCACCGCACGTCACCCTAATTAATGGGGTGACATTGTATAATTATTTATATCAAATATATTAGTTTTTGGCAGTGGACCTCTGCGATGTGCACAACCCGTTGTGCACATTGCAGAGGCCGCGCTGCGGTGCCGTCCCATTGGCCGCCCTCTGGGAAAAATGGTGACCACTGGGACGGCACATAGTTGAATTATATAATTATTATTTCTAAATTTCTAATTTATAAATCTGATACTACACTTTTCATTTATTATTGTAATTATATTGTATTTCTTTTGGTTATGAAAATAAAAAGTATTTAATCTGTTCTTATCAGCTTAATTTTAATTTCTTAGCCAATCATTTTAATTTTGTTACTTTGTTAATTTTTTCTATGTTTTACTTGTTATTTATTCAGATCATCGGGAGTGCGAGAGTTATTATAAATCATAATATTTTTTTTTTCTGTTTCTTCAATCACAGGGCTACGAAGTATACTTGGAAGCATTTGTGATAGGATCACTAGGCGGCTGGCTGTCGAACAACAATGCCGTTCTTGCGCACCTGGGGGTAGCACGTCGATATGGTGATGTCATGGAGCGCCTCATGGTCTCAGACACAATCCGCTGGACTAGAGACATCTATATAGAACACCTGTCCGGCGTGAGACAATATACTGTATAATTGACTCTGTAAAATCATATTAATTTATATTAATTACTATTATTATTATAAAATTTTTGTATAATAAAAATTTCTTATAACGTTGACAGTGATCTGTATAGGATCACTGTGTGTTATTTATTTTGTCTAATATATATAAGAAAATTGTTGCGATGGCCACTGTGTCGTACACAGCTGGTTAGACTTCTGGCGGTGGTGCTGTGGTGCCGTCTCGTGGTTGCCCTCTGGGAAAAATGGTAGCCATTAGGGACGGCACTGCAGCATGGCTATAGTCGGGTGTGTGACCGGTTGTGGGCGGGACGGTGGTCGTGTCGTGATACCGCCCCACTGGTCTCTCTTAGTAGTGATCAGTGGGGCGGTACATAATAATTTCGATTATTTATTTAATTATACTTTTGAAATGTACCACATATTGAAATGACGTGTCTTTACTTATATTTTGTTGTCATAATTTTTGTATTAGTTTATAAGTTTATTATAAAAATAAAGTTTTTTTTTTTTTATCTGTTCTTATCAGCTTAATTTAAATAAAGATCTTAGTCAATCGGTTTAGTTTGTTATTTTAGTGTGAAATTTGTTTGATTATTTTTTGTTCTGAATTTTTTAAGTATTAAAGTAAATTCACGGTATCGTCGTGTGTGCGGGAGTTCTTTTTTTTATTTTACTATCAGTCAGTGTTTTGTGTCAAGTTGTGTAATCTGCATTCAAAACTGTCATAACAGGTCAAATTCCGATAGCATTTATCAGCTTTACAATACTAATTGCACGTTTTTAGACTTTTTATTTCTTAAAAATTTAACATTACTAACATTTCTCAAATATTTATTTAATTTTCCTGCTACTTTTTGCTAACATTTTCCGGTTTTTCTTTTAAGTTTTCATTACTATTCCTTACTGCCTACCTCCTTGACACAACCACTAACCCCCATCCCCCTCCAAACACTGTGAAAATTACTTTATTACTAATACCTATTATTAACATAAGTCCGCATTAATTTCCATCTATTTTGAGTTTCCTTCCCTGATTAATACAAAGTGAGATGCAAGACAACAACATGGACCAACGGGATGCCACGTTCCACATCCAGGAAGACGGAGAACGCGTGCCGGCAACTCAGGGAGCATCCGAAACCGAGGCTACAAATCACACGGCATTGGTCGTACACCTGCCATACCCGATTCCGAATGTGGTTGTCTACACAATCTGTCGGGGGAACTCTGACCGTCTCGCTCGACACTCATATCGCCATCATGGCGATCTCAAAAAACATTACAGACGCCACCCCAACGACCGAGCGGTAGAGTTTAGATTTGTGTGTTGCGTTTGCAACTTAGCGGGTAATACCGTTAAGGGGCTGAAAGCACATATGCTAAGCCACAGGACCCCCCAGCGGACAGCCGTCTCGACGCAGACGCCGCCATTAAGCGCCGAGGCCCTCAATAGACAGCCTGTGGAAGGGGATAGACAGCAGGATTTTCTTGGTCAAGAGGGAAGGGTGCACAATCAGCAAGCAATCCAGATGGAGACCCCACAACTACGCAGAGCACCCCCCCCCCCCGGAGCGTGCGCGGCCCAACTCCAGTCTCCAATGGAGTTGGCCATACTTAGCGACATAAACGCACAGCGCCGCAGGCCAACTGCGCCCCTTCCACCAACCCAAGGACGTGGGGAGGCACCAACTCAGACGCTGCTAGAACAACAGCACCCGCAGCAACGACCTCGTCAGACCACACGACAACAACAAGTGGCCAGTCGAACACCTGAGGACGCCCTCTTGGACGCAAACGGTGCCTGTTTGGCACCTCGTCGTGTGGTCGACCCCACGTCCACAGCACGGCTCCCCACGCGCCTCCTCCGAACGCGAGACACGCAGCGCCCGGCGAGGCGACCACCGAGCTTCTTCCGGCGCATGATGGAAGAAAAGGCAGGGATGTCGTCAAGTTCAACTAGTTCGTGCGGAACGGACCGCCGAGAAGTAGGCGTGCCGATCGTCGGCGGTGAATGGCCATTTTCACCCGTTATTATGACACCGCTTATGGCCGCCGTCTCAACAGCCCCACCGACGACGCCTACACCCTCAGCAACGGTCCAACCTCCGGCGACTGTACCGTCAACGTCCTGCGACAAGTCGGAACCTACAACTACCGAGTGGGCTTTCACCTATGCGCAGGTGGCTGCGGGCGTGATCCCGACGCTAATCTTCACGCCCACAAGCGGCAGCCACTGTGCAGCCCTAGGTCCGACGGCCCCTGCAACGGTGGTTACACTTTTTGAAATGTCACATTTTTATTTTTTAAAATGAAATGAATCAGATATTATTAAAAAAGCTATTCTGAAAGTTGTAATAAATTTATTAATACATTTTATGTCTTAAATAAATAAAAAAATGTCATTCTTTGGTAATGAAATTGCACATACATTTTACATTTGCATAATAATTTAACATTTGTACCGTTTATTAAAGTATGTGACGATACGTAAATCGTTAAAGGTACAAACATAACATTTATCTAACACATTTTCTACATGCAAATACAGTAAACTATTCTTAAATAAACTATTTCATTTCAACGTGATCTTATAAAAATAAATAAATAAATAAAAAATGTAATTCTTTGGTTAATAAATAAATGAATAAACAAACATAACATAACAAAAAAAAACATAACACACAATGATTTAAATTTCTCTATCACTATTTGATTACAGTATCACCAGTTGTGGCAAAAATAAAGCAAAATATACTTTTTTCAAATTTTTTAAATAATTATTTACTATTAATTCGTCGTAATGTACGGGAATAATCATACAAGAGTCATCGTAAGATGCGTAAATAATGAAATTGCACTCCTTGTAACCCGTTACAAACGTTCCAATCTGAACTTGGAAGTAATATTGGTGTTTTTTTTCAGTGCATATAAATCACTATGTTTTTCGAGAAACTTGCACTCTGAAAGTACTTTTAAATAAGAAACGGGCAACTTTCGTATTCCAATCCGGTTTTTTGTTGAAACAGTATGTATAGAGGCCATATCCACTGCTAGCTGTTATACGTTTCCTCCTTTCTTTTAACCACTTTGACCCTGACTGATTCTCCATTTGAATCCACAGCTCCAGTGCTTGTTCCTGAGTAACAGCAATATTTTCCAAAAAGTATTTTTGATGAGATTCTGGTAGCTCCTTGAACGTAACATTTCCTTCTGCTGTTAAATACAATATCGTGCTCTCGTCAATTGCCAATGTCCTGTTATCCAGAAGAAGTTTGATTAGCTCCTTGGAAGCACGATTATTTGTTGCAGAAAGCTTTGTAGCTGTAGTTGCATTTTTGTCACTTCCTTTCTTGAGTCGTGCTAGAGGACAATCAGGTGGAGCGTCTGAAAGTAAATAACAAATCGATGACTATTATAGAAATATACTAAATTACGAAAAAAATATTACCAAAATATAGTTATATAATCATTTCTGTACATACATTTCAATATGAAATCTGTAAAATCTACAGTAGACGGCGCGTACTTCTTTGGTTCCTTTTTGCTAATATGGCAAAAATTAGAAAGTGGCACTATTTCATACATGTCTTTCTTCATAATTTTCAATCTTCCCCACTGCTGCTTTGTATCCGTGCACGAAATAATTTCAAGATTTTCCAAAGATGTCCTGAAATTTGTTCATAACAATTAGGGTTCTTACGGATATGAGATTATTTCGGATATCCGATAGTTCCAGTCATGGATATCTTTATTTGTTTTATCAATAAGTAGATTTTAATTTTTAATATAAATTTTATTGTGTTCACAATAAAATTTAGCACTACACGGTTTCGGATATTTTTTTATTCGGATATCCGATAGTTTCGGTTACGCTTACGGAGCTCCATAGACAGATCATAACATCCTAATAAAAATGCATACTAGATGCTTCTCTATTGTTTTTCAAATATTCGAGACAGATGTTATAACGACAATTACCTCGATAAATACATCATTACAGCGGCACTGTGTTTGCAAGTGCCGTTACCTCCGGCTACGCAAGTGCAATATAATGTCAAAATTTTCTTCTTTTCAATGCTCAATCTTATTTCATGAGGTTGGTCATCCATCCTGCTCGTTTGCAAGATTAGAGCTAGGATATCCACTCTTGTGCATTAATTATTCTCTGTGATTCCACAAAGAATCATATGTTTTGCTTCCAAAATTCTTTCTCCTTCCTCATAAGCCCTGAGACCAGGGCCAACATATTCAATGATTGACGAAAAATCTATGGCACTCATCTAAAACAACAAAAATGTTAATTGATAATAATCAAAAAACTCTAGAAATTTACATATTGTAACGGCCGCCTCAAACGCCACCTGCTCCGGCCAGCTGAAAATAGTCAACGCGGTGGGTCGTGGGTGCGGGGAACTTACCTTCCAATACAGGGATAGAAAATTAGAGTATACTCCGATGACAATTATGATTATTGAAGTATTTAAGGGCGCCACGACCTGTGGAGACACACTCACGAACAGCAACGTTGGTCGAAGCGTCACTGGTACCTATACTGGTCAGCAAAAAAATACTAAATGGGACGAAAAACCTCAGCTAAAGTTAGCACGCAGCCATTAAAAAAACAATTAGATGATAAAGTAGTATAATTACGGAAAATAATAAAATAAAATCATAATCACAGACTTTAGTCACAAAAATCATGACTCAAGATCGCTAGATGACAACAATAAAATTCTAAATTCAGTACCTCAGTACAATTAACCGGCAACAATAAACAAACAATCAAAATTCAATCGGTACTTATAACAATTAATCACTAGCTAAATCGGATCCGATAATATTTTATGATGATAAAAGAATTTTAAGTCAATCTGTCCGATACGAAAAACAGAAAACGTAAGTGAAATGCTGAATACCCAGCTTGGAAGTTAAACAACAATCGTAATAAGTAACACGATATTAATCAGGAACGTAATCGGTCAGATTGCCTCGACAAAATATAATATGATAAGACAGTACAAAAAAACACATTAAAAATAATTTTCGCAACAATACAGAATTCATACTACTTATAATAATTCGTAACTCGACTAACATTTATATTTAATACCAAGAGTTTATAACAATATGATAACAAAAGCTAAAATGCTTACAATACTAAGTTCAACAAGTACTTTTTAAAACTTAACCGAAATGTCAAAAACATCTTTAAACAAAATTAATATAACAATTTAACATAAATTTTATCTTTTCAAATTACTGCATAATATTCAAGGTCAACGGGGATTTATCACACAACAGAATAATCAGTACGTAACGAGTTTTGACTGAACGTTAACTTGTTGTGAATTTTGAACACTATAATATTTTAAAATTGAACAAAATTATTTTAATACATTCAAACTTTGCAAAATTCACATGACCACTAAAATGAACATTGACACACCTTCCCAAAAGGTGCACTCTCATAACTGCAGGAAGATTAAAATGACACTGTACCTTAGTTATGATGTACTTAGATACCCGAAAGAAAATGGTGGCGATACTTGTAATGTTGAATGAAAAACGCCAACGTAGATCGGTGCCAACGTCCAAAAAGCTGCCAAACTGAAGTAGCTCCATATGAGGTCGAATACCTTGACAATGTCCGGGAACTGAATACGTCGAAATATTGAGGCAAAATTCAAAACTTCGCAATCAAACATTTAATCCAACACGTGCGAAGCACAATAACCTTCAAAATCTGATCTACTGATCACGACACAATATATTATTGCTTTTCACAAAATAGGGTTTCAAATCAGCCAAAGCTATACCCATCAACAACGCAATTAATTATTGTCTCTCACAACATAGGGTTTCAAATCAGCAAAAGCTATACCCATTAACAACGCAATTAATTATTGTCTCTCACAACATAGGGTTTCAAATCAGCAAAAGCTATACCCATCAACAACGGAACTAATTATTGTCTCTCACAACATAGGGTTTCAAATCAGCAAAAGCTATACCCATCAACAACGGAACATTCAAATTATTTTTCGCGACTTCATATAATAGAGAAATAGA
This sequence comes from Mongoloraphidia duomilia, assembly GCA_039654895.1. NCBI lineage: Eukaryota > Metazoa > Arthropoda > Insecta > Raphidioptera > Raphidiidae > Mongoloraphidia > Mongoloraphidia duomilia. Next base: position 16,002 of record JBDIXK010000032.1, read on the forward strand.
CGCGCACACTGCACAGGCCAACGGCCTGTGGCCGACACCCCTCCAGGAATCACAAATTACATTGTTATCAGATCAATGCGAAAACTAGACTGAATTTTAAATGTCGATTTTTATCTCTCAAAAAACCAAAAATACTTGCCAATTCACATCTTCGTTTTAACGCGCGTAATCAAGAACGTTCGTTTTACGCAATTAACTGACATACAGCCGATCACAAAGTCCGTGGCTACTCTCAACCTATCGACACTACAGGCCGATGGTTACAATATGAAAACCAAGATTACACGTTGTAAAACATTCCGCTAATGTAAACAAACAACAATGAGGTTATGTGCAACGGTTAGAAGTCGTATTACGACAGAATTATTTATTACAAAACTTCAAGTGAAAACTGAACTCAGTTCGTCTGTGACTTTCGTAGAGATCGGACGTGTTATATAAGTGCAAATTTCTCCTTGAATTTTTGTGAGTGCATGGCTCACTTACGTGAGCTGTGCATTTAGTTAATTTAGCAGTTATTATAATAAAATCTTATTTTGTTACTCCTTGAATAGGAGGGTTTTTTTTATAAAAAAATGGCGACGCAAAATTATTCGTACTATAGGAAAAATACAATTCGTTGTGAATTTGAAACAAACAGTAGAAAACCGTCGTCTTATGAAATACACGAATGGATATTCGAAAATTTAAAATTAAATGAAACAGAAATCGCAGGAATACAGATTGATTTATATTTAAAAATTGTGTTTATACAACTGAAAAATGAAGAATTATGTAATGAATTAATAGAAAAATATGCAGAACTTATTCAGTTTACGTACACAGATGGTTCAATAGCCCTTGTACAAATTACTCATGCAGGAAATGGAGTGCGAAAAGTACGTATCTTCAGTTTACCCTTCGGGATTTCAGAACAGGGAATTGAACCAGTAATGAAAAAGTTTGGAACTATCAAGGCGATTTCTAAAGAATGCTGGCAAGGTGATCACCGATACAGAGTACCCAATGGCGTTATCCAGGTCAGAATAGAATTAAAACAACATATACCATCTTCCTTATTCATTGCTAGCCACAAAGCCCTAATTTTATATAACGGTCAACCTAAAATGTGCACCATTTGCAATTCCATTGCATTCCATGATTGATAAACGTGTGCTCGAAGAAGAAACCAATACAGCTACCCCCGGATAGAACGACAGGACCTATTACTTGGGCCAGGATCGCTAGTAGAACCTACGAAACGGAAACAAGAATTAAGCAGGCAATGCCAAAATTACCACAGCCAGAAACAAATGCAATGGGCCAGACGGAACAACTAACTGTACATTCTATTGAACAGTCAGCTCCAGCAAAACAGGGTGAACACACACGACAACACAATGAGGATATAATAAATGACGAGCAAATCGCTCAGGTTGCTTCGGTTATTAAAATTTCGTCAAAAAAACAGTCAGAAATCGAAAACTTGGAGTATCGGAAAGACAAGGACACGGCGGAAAAAATTCGAGAATTCCTTGGAAAAGACATCATGTGACGCGCTACTTGTCACAATTAAAAAAGAGAATAGATAACCTAACGTCCTGTTATGGTCCCATCCCTTGTATTGGTTGCCGGTAGCTACAGTGGAAACGGGGTGGGTTTACAACAAGACAACAAAATCGAAAACAAAATATTTCTAGATCGGCCTTTGATATTCTCGGGAATGTACGACGAAGGTTGATTAAAATAACGAGTACTTACTTTTCTTTTTATTTGGGCGCCAGAATCGATAGGCGTACAAACCACAGACGGATCATCGATTCTTGATCCTATATAGAGAATGGTCAAAAGGCTGATTCCGTAATAACAATAAATGACACGATATTTCAAGAACGAAAAAACAGTTTTAATAATTTATATTAGAAATCGTGTCCATCGTGATTATAAAAAAAATAAGCAAAATCGCAGGATAGTGGACAAAATAATTTAATAAATCAAATTATTTTGTCCACTATCCTGCGATTTTGCTTAGTTTTAATAATGTCACCAACGATATACAAAAACTAATAGTAATAATTAATATCGAACGTAAATCTCGTCAAAATTTGTGACGCGAGTAGATATAATAAAAAAAACTATAGTCAAATACCTGGACTTTGTCGGTAACTCGATAATTACAAATCAATAATAATATTGAAATGCACCAAATAAGTAACTTGCGATCGTACCAAAACGTATGTAGTTGAACAAATAGTCGAAAATTATCGTCACAATTCATTAATCGGAAAATAAACACATACTAAATCATATCGCTATCATAATAACTCATAAATTCAAAATTCGGAATCACTCATTTCAATAAATGGTAAACAATAAAAATATTCGCGCCATCATACAATAAATTAAAAAATTCTTTAGAAATATCGCAATTGAAGAAGCATGCGCAAAAAGAAACACACTGGAATTCTATAATGCAGTGCTAGATGACTTGTATAAACTATATCTAAACACAGACCAAAAAGAATATTTCTTTAATAAAATCAAAAAAATCAAATCAGTTATAATGGATAAGCAAAACGAATTTCTGGAGGGTGTAAACGTCAGAGCAAAACTACATGTAATTGAAGAAGAAAAAATGTCGGTTTACATAGTTAGTAGAGAAAAACACAAGAGACAAATAAAACAAATAAACAAAATTCGAAAACTCAACGGCGAATCGTCTAACAATCTCAAAGAAGTCATTCTGGAATTTGAAAATTATTATTCAGAACTGTACAAAGGCCCCCAGGGGGAACATTGGAATGTTGTTGTTTATCGCAATTGCATTCCAATGTTCTTTGGGAATTGGCGAACCCAGGGAAACCCGAGCACGCACCAGTCGGTTGTGTACCCGGCTGGGTGATTCATTTAGGGACTATTATGAAGGAAGGACAGTCGCATTTTGACATTTTCATATCAGGCTAGAATCCTGACTGTGACTATGGTTGGTTAAAATGATATTTTCCGATATGTTTGAAATGAATTATATATTTGGCACATCCAGGTCTCAAACAAGACTGATACCATAAAAATTAATATGGACTTATTACCTATCTATAATAACCTACAATCTACATTATTTTCTACTCTATAAAGTCCCATAAAAACATAATTTATACAAATTTTTGGTAAAACTGTACCTACTTAACTAATTCCCTACTTGATTTATCTTATACATTTATATTTACCTACATTATTTCAATTACCCGAATTGAACATTTTACCTGAAAAAGTTAACTTTTTGAAATAATTATCTAAGAACTTTCATTACAGTGGTAAATTTCGTGCTGTGAACATCGTTTGGTGAGCGGATTGGAATTTAATTTGTATTATTTTCTTCGATCTAGTTATCCAAATTATTCATTTCATTTGTGAATTTCTTAGTTGAGATAATATAGTGATTGTGCGTGTTCTTAGATTCGTTATTCCGACTTACGGGTTTACATAATAAATTGTGATAATTTCGTGATTGTTTGAACCTTTAACTAGACGGTTTATTTACTTGTAATAATTTAGTGATTGTGTGTGCTTCTAACTTTTGAGTTTAGTTTTAGTGATTGTGCGTGTTTCCGACTTACCGATTTACATACCTGTGATATTATAGTGATCGTGCGTATACTTATAATAATTTAGTAATTGTGCGTGTTTCTAACGAATTAACTTATTTCTGAGTTGTGAAAATATAGTGATTGTGTGTGTTTTTAAGTTGTGTCAGTGAAAGTGTTCGTTATTAGTGTTTAATTATTATTTTAATAGAGAAAATGGCAAGTTTTGAAGAATCACTCTTTCAGCCGATGCGACGTGTTACCCCAGTGGATTCGGAAGCTTTGGAAATTAAACGCTGTCTAGGAGACTACTCAGTTGTGCGGTCATTCACCAAAAAGGATTTTAATGAATGTATAGGAATAGTTCCAGACGCGGAGATGCCGGCGTATCAGGACATGTACGCAGATATTATGAGAAAAACTAAGGAAACATATGGCATGAAATGGGAGAAAATGCTCCGCAAAACAAATACTGGAGAGGAAAAGCGAACAATGATTATAAATAAACCCCTGAATGAGGACGACCCGCGAAGAAGACACTGCCAGGAAGGCAAACAGTCTCAACGGGACAGTATTAGACCCCAGACAGATAAAGACTTGCCCCAAATAATCACTCAAGAGGGCGTAACTGAGGATATTTACGCCGAAAGAGAGAGGATGATGCTATTGCACGGCAAGGAATGCGCGCGCTTATTAGAGGAAGAACGGCGTCAAAACGCAATTTTAGCGAGCAAGAAGAAACACGCTTCGCGGATTCCTGGAAAGAAAATGATGACAACAGCGAATGGGTCCAAAACTGAAGAATCGAGGATTCCATTACGTCAAAGATTGGGTAATGAAAATTCGTGCCGAATCGTTCAAGGAAGAAAACAGGCCGCTACATTGCTTCCCATGCCGCTAACGAAGATCCCCAACTCCACGGAGCAGAATATTCAACGACGTTTGGAAGAGCGGGAGAGAAAATTGCACAAGGGGGCCGTCCAGAGTCGCGACGCAACAACTGAGCAGAGGAAAAGGGCAATGAATGTCAAGCGTCTTCGGGATGAGGAAAAGACGCGAGAGAGACTGAATAAAAACGGCACGGAAAATGTAGAGCCAGCTCCCAAAAGGCAGAAGACGGACGCTTCGGAGCCGGAGCAGAAGAATGTCAAAAAGAAAAATGAATCAACTTTGACGAAATTCCGCCGAAAAGTAGTTAACGTGTACCGGAAAGGTGGTCTGCTTTAAAGAACCGGAAATGACCCGCACCAGACGAAGGAAAGATCCTATTTTTGTGATGAAAACAAGACTTTTGTGATAGTGTATATTATAAAGTGTTATTTGTTTAATAGTGATACGGGTTTACATATTTCTGATAATTTAGTGATTGCGTTTGTTTTCGACTTTTAGGTTTACTTATTTGTGATAATTTAGTGATTGTGTACATTATAAAGTGTCATTTGTTTGATAGTGATAGGGGTTTACTTATTTGTGATAATTTAGTGATTGCGTTTGTTTCCGACTTTCGGTTTTACTTATTTGTGATAATTTAGTGATTGCGTTTGTTTCCGACTTACGGGTTTACCTACATATTTGTGATAATTTAGTAATTTAGTGATTATGTATATTATAAAGTGTTATTTGTTTAATAGTGATACGGGTTTACATATTTCTGATAATTTAGTGATTGCGTTTGATTCCGACTTTCGGGTTTACTTATTTGTGATAATTTAGTGATTGTGTTTGTTTTCGACCACTAACACCAGAACTTCCACCACGTGCTATTTTTAAATATTGCCGGTGTGATATCTCGTACCTTTGCTGGTGGGAATTAGTTGGCTGAGCACGGCGATGGGAGCCATACATAGAAGACTGCCGCCCCAGATGTCTGCGATCAGACGATACGAGTGACTAAGTGTCTGCCAGCGTCGCGATCTCAGCGGATGGCAGATGGCGTAGTAGCGTTCCACAGACATGGCGACCAGTGTCCACGCACTCACGGACACAGAAGCAGCTGTAAAAAAACAGAATTGCATTAATTTTACAGTCTTTTATTTAATTTTACATTTTTGTTCAGTCAGTTTAGGTCAAATCTTACGAATAAATTTTGAACCACTTCCTTTTATTTTTTGGAGTTTACTCCTTAAGGATCGATTTTCATATAAGGCCCCCGGTATGGAAATTTTATGAGGAGTAACATTTATACAAGCGTTAACTAAAAAGCGTTACGTTTTTGCGTTAACTAAAAAGCGTTATTTTGCTTATAGTTCGCTGAATTCAAGTAAGATCGATTCGAAACCTGTCTTAATCGAAAGAGGAGAAACAGTTTTTTTATACACATTTATATGTAAATTCAAATATTATTTTAATGTAGCCATTCAATTTTTTGACATTATTGACATCGGTCGGATCGGACCAAAATTTCTCGACGTTTCACTGATCAATTTTTCTCTGTCTGTATGTCCCTTTGTACGCTTATAACTCGAGAACTACTGATCTGATTTATGTGAATTTTTCAAGCTATGCTTTTATAGGCGCGTTAGACGATTATCTTTTTGAAAATTGATATTTAAGAGTTTTATAGGACACAAAAAAATAAAATGGCGTCAGATTTCAAAATGGCGGCCATATGTACTTAAGGAGTAAACTCCAGTTGTGCGTCAGAGCTGACACACACTTTATTTTTGTTCATTTTTGGTGTTTCAAAATTTTTCCGTGACAAATTTAATTAAATTAATTTTTAAAATAACAAAAATATCAACTAAGCCAGTCGAACGATGATGTTACACACTCTATAGTACAATATAGAAGTACGGCTGGAGTCAGCGTTGTAGTAAAATAAAACACATTAATTAATTAAAATTAATTGATTATTTAATTCTAATTATTATTTGCCAGGATTCATGCCATAACAACACGCAATCTGTGAAAATTTCAACGTTAGCTACCTCTTACCGTTTGTGAGATAGAGCCTTGTGACAGACGGGCGGACAGACATCGCAGGCTCAGTAAGGGTTCCGTTTGGAGGTACGGAACACTAAAAAGGAAAAATGATATTTAATAATTTAGGTTCATTGTTATGGAAGAGTGGTTCGTAAACTCTATGATAGTTTAATGGTCACGACCCTTGCTTTTATAATTATGAACCTAAATTATTAAATATAATGTTACGGATCCGGCAGGCAACAATTCTGAGAAGCGGGAGTCTGCTTGCTGAACACACGAAGATTCTAGACAACGTTGGAGAATACGAGGAGGCACTGAGCGTACGCCGCGCGAAGGTTCTAGAAACAGCGAGACGCGCTAGGTTTGAGCCGTGCAGCCTATATAAACAGGAGTGCGACAAAGCGGATCAGTGATATAAATCAGTCATCGGTGAATCAGTGATATAAATCGTGCAATAATATAAATATTTCTGTGATATAAATTGATAAAATAAATAGCTAGAAATAAATAGTCCTGGTATATAGTCAATTGGGTTTTTAAATGAATTTTTTTTTTACTTAAATGGAAGGACCACATACAAGTTTTATAGCAAAACTGTTTTTATTTAATTTTTTTGCTTACTAATTAAAAAGTTTTAAATAAAAATTAATTTTTAAACTCAGTTCCGATGACGCGCCGAAAGAATCCGAACGCGTGTGACGTCATTATGTTATCTATGGTCTTTGTATCCATGGTTACCAAGTTAAAAATTTATTATTTTTGATAGTATGTGTAATACATATACACAAATTCAAACAAATGCAGATAGATTTTAACATAACGACGTCACAAACATTCCTGGCGCGTTTTGAAGTCACGTGATTTTTTTTAAATTTTTATACATTTTAATTAATTTTTAGTAATTTATCTATAGCATTAAAAAAATTTTTCTTTTCGATTTTCAATATTATTTATGTTAAGTTATTAGAAAAAATTAAAAAATTAATAATTTTTTTTAAACTTAAATACCTAATTGTATATAGTTAAGTGTTAATCACTGTTTAGTTATTGTTACTTGTGTTAATTGTTAGAACTGACTTTTTGTTGTTGCATTTATTGTTATTGTATTTTTAATTATTGTAAATAAATATTTATTCCGCCAACTCAGAAAACAGTTTTGTAACAATAATTTTTCTCTTTTTTGTACTTTTACATAAAAAGCTTGCAGTCTTCAGTAACGATTTTTTTCGTAAATTATATTCAGCCTGTATCAACCCTGTATATAACCCTGTATCAAATTACTAGTTTGTCCCGATCGCTGATATGCTCACTGTATAGTACAGGGATGGCGAACCTGTTCACATCTGCGTGCCAATTTTTTCAAAAAATGTTTAATGTTGCCATGACGTGCCAAGCATCTAAATAAATTTAGTGAACAAAAAAATTATTCAAACGTAGATGAAAAGAATTATTTCGATAATGCATTGAATGCCATGAAACTTTCGTCGACTTGTCGTGTCGATCTCATTATAGTTATTTTCGATACGTGTACGTGAAGTGAGGTATTTCTAGTAGGCTTAAATTGAGACACAAGCTAAGGGACTCTTTAGCGAGTGCCTCAATTTAAGCCTACTATCTCACTTTAAGCGGACGTATCGAACATAATTTTTTATAACGACTGCTTCTAAAGTTTAATAGAGAGAAAAAAATTATGAAAACGGAAAATTCGCTCTTCGAGTCCTTAAAACTTTACAATTACAGACTAAGTCACGATTTAGTTTATTTTTATTAAAGTTATTAACTTCTGTATAAATCATTAACAAACATGACTCTTTCATGATGTGGACTTTGTAGGCGCGTTACTATATATAGGAACACATCGATCGACAGCCAGTAAATAGTGCTTGTATTATACAAAGTGCGGACATCTCGAATTTATAAGATGTAGAGATTGTACTTTTACGCACGCTTTGCATTTTTACGCACGGTGACGGTACTTTTGCGCACGCTTTGGACTTTCATGCACGGTGACTGTACTTTTACCTACGCTTACTAAAATACGCCTCTTCACACCCGCCTCATAGTGCTCGAATATTGAACTTTAGAAGCAGGAGTTATAAAAAATATGTTATTTGAATGATAGCCAAATTTTTTCGACAGCATCTAACATATTTTAAATTATTTTACCACAATCAATCGCGTGCCGACAATATTCCGTCGCTTTCCACCTATGGCACGCGTGCCATAGGTTCGCTATCCCTGGTGTGGTATATTTATATACACCCTAAATACCAGCTAATCTTAAAACATTCGTTTTTCCAAAATACTTGCAATTTTTGACCACGAGTTCTTGGACAATAACTACAATAATTTACTTTTGAAGTTTGCTTGTCTATGAATCTTTCTTAAATGTAGTTACTCCTGCCCCCCTGGTACCATAAAGACGATTAATGTCATAAATATCTTCGATAACTTATAAAAATCAATTTTTATGCAATAAATCTCGAAGATTTACGTACAGTTTCCTAGCTGAAAAGTGCGGATGTAACATGAAACATTAAAACTTGCTAAATAAATTCTACTCTATTTTATATAAATTTCACTTCATATCAAATAAATTCTCGCAGCGTGTCAAAAATGGAAGTTCATTTATTTATTATGCTCACAAATAATGAACGTGCTTAAAATAACTAATTTCATTTAACAGCTGATTTGACACGGAAGCAGTAGCGTAACATATAGTCTATTCCAGAGGTTCCCAATCTTTTCTTTACTGCGATTCCCTTTACAGGTTGCAATTTTATGGCACATACACTATTGGCGTCGTTCGGATGGCGGGACCTAGGGGTCGGACCAAAATTTCTCGACGTTTCATAACCTCCTGAACACTTTGGCACCATTTTTGAAAATGTTTATATATGTATGTGTGTGTGTGCACGATAACTCTCGACAGACTTAATCGATTGAAACGAAATTTGGTACAAAAAAAAATAATGAATTGAAAATATGAATTGATGCTAGGCCCAAATAACCTTAGCTGTTGGTGGTCTTTAAAATACAATACAATACACATTGGAACCCATCACCGCAAGAAGCCTATTTAAAATGGGTCCGATCGGACCATTTTCAGGGTTGCATTTAGGGGTTCCAAAAAGTTTTTGGGCCCAAAAATACCGAAAAATTTGTCAGAATCGTTTCAAAATTGAAATTTAACTCTTTAGTAAAGATTAAAATGTGCTGCTAAAATTTTAATAAAATCGGCCCGACAGGACCGGACTTTCAAATTTTATGAAAACACTAGTTTGTTGATACGGATTTACTTATGGAAGGGTGTATTTAATTGGGTGTACTGATAAAATCCATGTCTAATATTGAAATTTAGAAAAATTCAATTATTTTAAGGGATGTATTAAGGGGTTAAATTTTTTATTTTGTCAAAAAACAAACTTAAGTTCACATAATAATGCCACAATGCCTGTATTAGTAAATACACTATATTGTCGGCAGGGTTTGGCACTGCGACCCGAGTTTTTATATATTTGAACGTGTTTTAATGCGTGTATGATCAAGCCATGCATTTACTCTCATTTAAATAAAATGTGCACACATTTGTTTCTAGTATCAGATTGTCAAACACGATGGACACGTTTGCGTCAACGATACAGCAAGGAACGAATGTTGCGTGATCAAGAAACTAGGAGTGGTGCTGGAAAGCCTATGCGTTCAAAATGGTCTCTCTTTGAGAACATCAATTTTTTAGGAAAGCATATGATCCACAGAAAGTTAATTCAATTTTGTTATAATTATTATGAATACGTATGATATAATGTAAACAATAATTTTTATTTTTTCAGAAGTATTACGAATATGAATTTATCCCAGCCGTCCACTTCAACGTGTCAAGCGAATGATACTTTTATAAATTCACATCAACCATCCACTTCAACGCATGAAGCTAACTTAAATTGGTCTTCGTAATATTCTCCATCTGGCTGCAAGGATACCAAATGTATTTTCTATTGTTCTTCTAGCTCGTGACAGTCGATAATTAAAAACTGTTTTTTATCATCTAAAGCCTTGCCCGGATAAGGTCGCATCAAATTAATTGACATTTGGAAGGCTTCGTCGCCAACAAAATAGCATGGCGTTTCCTTATCGCTTCCTGGTAGACGAGCTGTTCCTTTTGGCAAGTTGAGTGTTCCTTCATATAAAGCTTTTCCAAACGTTGACCGTGATAAAATTCCTCCATCACTATCACTGCCATATGCGCCCACATCGAATAACATAAATCGATATCTAGCATCACAAACGGCCATCAGTACGATGCTGAATGTTTTTTTATAATTAAAATATGCAGAACCAGAGTTCGGAGGTGCTTGAATGGTGATATGCTTCCCATCAATCGGTCCAACACAATTTGGCAAATTCCATAAGGCTAAAAAATCGGCACAGATCTCTCTCCACTTTTCTTCTGTTGGAGGTTTCATATAGATTGGCATTAAAACATTTGCTATAATGGAACATGTTTCTTTGACAATATTATGAGCCGTAGATTCTCCTACTCTGTAAGCTAGAGCCACTGACAGCATTTGATCACCTGCTGCTAAATATCTGTAACAAAATTTAAATAATATATTATTTTTTATTTATTAGTTAAAAAGTAATATTTATTTTAAATTATTTTAATTTTATAGACAATAGCTCTTTTTTTAAAAGTTTTTTATCTAATTATATGACGTATAAAAAGCATTTAAAATGTAAATAATAAATAAAAGAAATCTATCATTTTAAGAAAATATGATTTATCTCAATGTTATTGCTAGACGCTGTTCTGGACAAATTGGTCGCCTTATACTATGTTTTTGCAAGTACGGGCTTAGTAATCGCAGCAGTTCATAAAATGTGGGCACATTCATCCTTGTGTACCGGAAAAAGAGATCCGGGTCTTCTTTCAACTCTGTAAATAGAGCTGCAAAGTCGCCAAATTCCGCTCGTCTATTATTTATAGGACGTAACCACCATCGACGGTTTCTCCAACGCTTACTTTTTTCGGCCTTCCATGTGGTGTATAGCGCTAAGACAGCTTGCATCGCACATATAAATAATAATAATTCTTCATCTTCTATCTTCCAAATTAATCTAAAACGAGTCGGTATAATAAAATACACAGAACAAAGTATATATTTGTATCAATGTTTCACAAGTACTTACCAAATAATATATAATTTACTCAAAAATCTGCTTTATATTAATGTGCCTTCAACCAGTTTAGTCCAGTTATGGTTTTTTAGGAACACAGGCCACTTTTTCCTTTTCGGTGCAACCGTAGAAAAAGTTATATTGACACCAGATATTTAAACTTTTTGACAGTACAGGTTATGTACTATGTCATACGTTTAAAAAGTAGCACGACTCTGATTGGTTGGCTTTTATTCCTATCGCGCCATTGTGCAACGGGTGGCGATAATTTTTATCACTATTTCTATTCTATCGCAATTTCCCTATAGCTATCGCTATCGCCTAGCATTGTGTAATGGCCTTTACCATCAGAAAGCGACTCCAGCACAGAAAATGACAATGGAAGACCGTCCCCTACCTCCAATCTTGACGCATTAAGGAGGTGCTCTATCACCAGAGATGCAGGTCTACCGGCCACCACACCGGCACTACCCGACGGCAAACGGAAAAAGCGACTAACTCCTTCGCAACGTAACACCTTGTTGCTTAAAGGGAGACGTGCTGACCATAAAAAGCACAACACGTCTCAAGTTTCCCCGCTACCAGCCGACACTGAACACACGGCCCAACTAACAATTTGATGTTTTATTCTAGTCAAAAGAATGTTTATAAAACATATTTTATAAAACGTGACTGTTGCTATAAATGTTTTCATAAAGTTTATATAGCGCTTATAAACGCAAAATGGGCACAGGTTTATAAAACAGTTTTGTTCTTTAGTTAGATAGATAGATAAAATATTTATTAAGCTAGTTATTATATACAGGTGTTTACATAATTATCTTAGTGCTGGCACCAAAAAACCACCCAGGACATTTAATGTTTCATAATTTATGTTTACATAATGTGATGCTTGTTTTTATTTATATGGGAAAAAATTGTAAAAAACCCATCCTACATAGCAGGAAATGCAGAATGATGTAGCAAAAGAATAATGTTATTGTGTTATCAAAGATTAAAAATGTTTTATTTGTTTGTGTTTTTTCTTATCGCTTTTTGAGTGTTCTTTGGTTTATTTTATAAAGGATGCACCAGATAACAATAGAATAGTTTTATAAATGTTTACCGAGATGTAAAAAAAAATTAATGATATACGATACTTACAAAATAGTTCTATAGGGAGCTGTTATAAAACTAAAAATCATTTAGCATGGTGCCCAGTTATAGAGCTCTAATCGAATTACTACGTAACCTGATGTACCATTTTATCCCATAATAGTTTTTTAAGAATATGAAAGTGATATAGATACTAAAATATGATGGCGTACGAAAATGTTTGTTTCGGTGTGAAAATTTGACTAAAATAATGTTTGTTTTGCCACCAGATGGATTTCACTTACGAAGAAAAATTTTCTGTGCAAAACGTGCTACATATAGGAAGAAATTATCAAGGGCCGTGGAAATAATGAATATTTATTCAAATTTTAAAAATCAACTGGAAATTAAGTTTTTCGTTTTATTCATTTTGTTGGTCTAAACCCATTTTTTTCTGCACAATATATGTTTTATAATGATAATTTGTTGCGAAAATTGTCAGATAACAAATATTTTTATAAATTCAATACGGTTCATGGGTTCTTGGATTAAAATAAATTGTTATTGATTAATAACTCTTTTATTTATCTTTGTACGACGTTTCGTCTCTTTCGAGACTTATTTAAGTACTGTAACAAAAATATAAACGGATACATCAAGTCAAGAGTTGTGTATTTTGAAGAATAACAATTATAATTAGAAATAAAATTTTTTTTTTATTTACCTCAATAACGAGTCATTAATAATTAATGACTCGTTATTGAGGTAAATAAAAAAAAATTTTGACAATTATTGTCAAAAATTGTAGTTAAAATACCAAGATATGAAAATAATAAACTATAATTATATAAACGTCGTTCCATCCTTAATCAATAAAATAAATAATTTTAAAAATACCAATAATGCAGTAAGAAAACAACTACCCGTTCTTTCTAACTATTCTAACCAAACTGAACTCATTTTACTGCCATGTGCTGTCAAAGATTCATCAGCTGATGTAGTAGTATGTGGCGCCTCCATGAGTATAATAAGTCAACTATTAGTCTGGCGCGGTATTTTTACATGTTAAGAATTAAATTATAAATACCATTTAAGTTATTAGTATCTGATCTCAAATTAACTGCATTATTAGTTTTTATAAAATACATTTCGCTAATGTTCCTCTTCTTCCAGAATTTCCACGTTGTCAAAATTAAATGAATGTCCAGTTTTAAAATGATGTGACAATGCCGGCCCTGTCCATAATTATTTAACGTCTCTCGATAATTATGTCACAGTCGCTCGACACTGTCACAAATGCCACTAAAATTTTGTAAAAAAGAAATCATTCAGTGTGCAGATAAGACCAAGTTAACAGTTAAAATTATCAGAGAAAATATTTTAAAATAAAACGAGCAATATAGTCTAATTACCACAAATACGGTGATTGATTATTAATATTGAAAATCGTTTAAAATATATACAATACGCTAATCTAAAGTAAATCATATTTAAAATTATTTAAAATTAAAACGCATTTAAAATAAATTCAAAACTAAAACTGCCACTGAGTCGAAATCTTTGATATTATTATTAAAATGTATGTAATGAGAAATTTTTAATTATTCTTATTTTGAGAAATAAAATCATTTAAAATTTTTAAAACAAACTATAATTAAATAAAACCATTCAACTGCAACAGAAGCTCTTATTCACGCTTCCAAATTTTACAAGAGTTTCAAAACGTTGCATGGTAGCAGAGCAAACAATAAAAAAATGGCAAGCAAAGGAGATGACAAACCAATAACGCGAAGTCAAGCAAACAAGAAGAAAGAAGAAACTGACAACCAAGAAGACAACAATCAATTTCCAAAATCGGACATTCGAGAATTACCAGATTTAAACTCCGCAATAGACTTTCTAGGCGCAGCATCTTTACTCGCACAACAATCAGCTCCTGTTCAACAATCTTCTCACGCTAATACGAAAAGATCAACAGAAAGGGAAACTCAAGATTATCAAGCAAATATACCACGAATGAGAGGTATTTCACCGACAAGGGAACTCTCATACAACATTTACCAGTCTCTTTTGCAAATCCAATCACAACTTGCTGTGAGTTCAAGACAAAATTCAGTCGACCTAAAGATCAAAAGCACTGAACTTCTAGCACATGTTCCAGTCTGTGATGGTGATGAATCCGAAAAACTTCTGGACTTTATAACAGAAGTAGATATTGTTACAGAACTTAATATGGTTGATCTAAAACAATTATTAAATTATCTGATGCTAAAAACACAAGGACGCTTACGCAACTGGTGGATTTCTGAAATGCCAAGACAAGCAACATGGTCATCGTTGAAAACAAGCATACTACACTGTTTCATACCGAACCCTTACTACGAACAGCTAGTGATGAAATTTATTCGGAGAAAACAACATTCAGACGAAACTCTTCATGTTTTCATAAACTCGATTAACCGCAAAGTTAAAGCTTTAAATTATGGCATAACAGACTCAGAGCTTACTTATACTATTTGGTCAAATGTGAATGCACAAACATTTAAGTATCTCCATGTAATTCCAATTCCAAATTCGATGGAAGAATTAACTAGAGCAGCCGACACAGTTCAGATTTTACAATTTCATGGTGAACAACATACCAAGTCTGAAGCCGAAACGCCAAGAAGAAAATATTGTAGTTTCCATAAAACCAATACACACAATACGAACGAGTGTAGAGCAAATAGCACAAGTCAGCAGTCTACAGAAACATTAGAGAGAAAATTCTGCAGCTTTCACAACTCTAATACGCATAATACAAATGAATGTCGATCAGCGCATCCAAAAAACTGATAAATCGCATCTGCTATTATAAAGACAATCATTATCCATCAACCCATCAACACTCAACAATTTTCCTAATACGACAAACACTCCTAAACTTCCTTGCATCGAAATCACTATTAACGAGAAAAAATGTCCTTGCCTTTTTGATTCTGGAGCTTCCGCAAATTTTATATCTAGAGATCTATTACCAATCCTGTCCAAATTCAGTAACGTCTTCATCAATAATGTATCCAAATATGCAGCTACAGCGAACGGAAAAACGATAATGATCAGAAAAGAAGTAACAGCTTATATTCACATTAGAAAATTTTCCTGGAAATTAACATTTCTAGTAATTTCAAATTTATCTGTACCAATATTTATCGGCAGCATGTCAATGAAACGAATGGGAATTATTCTAGACTTTTATAACAGCGAAATTAAATTCCAATTCGACAAATTCATAGCAGTCGAATTCGAAGAAATTAAAAGTTTAAATAATTTGAAATTCAATTTCATAGCAGAAAAGCCGCTATTTCTGAAAGATAATGGCAAAATGAAGCTAGATAAATTATTGAAAAATTATCAAGATATTTTAACTAACAAAATTGGTCATGTAAAAAGGTATAAATATTCGATACAACTCAAAGATCAGATTCCGGTTCGTAAAAACCCATTTCCATTGAATCCCTTGAAGGCAGAAGAAATGGATAAGCATATCAAGCAACTACTAGAAGAAGGCATAATCGAACGTTGTATATCGCCTTACGCTGCACCTGCGTTTCTCATCGACAAAAAAGATGGTTCAAAAAAACTGCGCGTTGACTATCGCCATTTAAATCAACACGTAGTGTTTGATAGTTTTCCGACGCCGCGCATGGAAGAAATGTTTCAAAATCTTCAAAATTCAAATTTTTTTACAATTATTGACTTAAAAAGCGCATTTTATCAGATTGAATAATCTGAACAGTCAAAACCGTTAACAGCATTCGTCGTTCCTCATGGACAATTTCAATTTAAATTTGCACCTTTTGGACTTGCAATCAGCTGCCAAGCCCTAAATAGAATCATGTGTGATGTTTTAGGAGATCTTCGCTATAAATACGTCTTGTCATATTTTGATGACATATTGATTAATTCCAATTCTTTTGAAGAACATTTAACACACGTTGAAGAAGTACTTAAAAGATTACGATTTGCGGGCTTCACGGCTAATCCAACGAAGTCTAAATTCGCCATGTCCAGTCTGAAATTTTTGGGCTTTATAATATCTGAAGATGGTGTGCAAGTAGATCCTGAAAAGACGGCCGCAATACGTAATCTTCCATTACCGAAGACGCTAAAGCAACTTCGTTCTTTCATTGGTATGATCTCATTTTTTAGAAAACATATACCAAATTTGGCAAAAATAATAGCACCACTCCAGAATCTCAAAAGAAAAGGTGTTAAATTCCACATGTCAAATACAGAAATACAAGCATTCGAAAACGTTAAGACAGCGTTAATTTCACCTCAAGTTTTGAAATTTCCGGATTTCAACAAACAATTTATAGTTCGCACTGACGCTAGCGATGTAGCTATGGGTGCAGTTCTACTTCAAGAACACGAAAACGGATTGCATCCTGTGGCATATGCTAGTAAGAAATTGACCGAAACTCAACTTCGCTATGCAACTACATATGAAAAAGAAGCTCTTGCACTGATATGGGCTTTAGAGAAATTTCGGGAATACTTACTTGGAAAAAATTCATATTACAAACCGACAATGCAGCATTAACGTTCCTTTACAATCATCCGAAGCAAATGGGAAAAATAGGTCGCTGGGTGCTAAAACTTTCTGAATACAATTTTGAAGAACAACATATAAATGGAGCATTAAATAATATAGCAGATGCATTATCACGTTTATATACCGAAGAATATACAGAGGAATCAATTAGTACTTTGACCGAAATACCAGCGTCGTTTATTAGCATAGCTCGTCATCAAAAAGAAGATCCATTCTGTCGAGGCATCGTCCAAAATATAAAAATTGGTCAAGATGTAGATAACTTCGACATTAAAGATGGTATTCTAAGAAAACGAGTTGACAAGAATAAACTTCCAAGAGTATTTATACCAGAAAAAATTAAAAACATGATTTTTTCCTATTTCCATGACGTGGACATCAGCGCACACGGTGGCATCATGAAAACCTACCGAAATAAAAGATTTCGGTGGCCAAATATGTACACCGATGTGATGAATTACGTCCGCTCATGTAAAATTTGTCAACAACACAAACCGTCTAATATTCAGCCCGGAGCACCGATGAATTCAATCATTCCTGACGATATATGGCCGCACGTATATATTGATCATATTGGCCCATTAGCATTATCAAAAAACAAAAAATGTCACTGTCTTGTCATCATAGACGGATACTCAAAATGACTGGAAATAGTTCCTGTAGCAAGACCCACTGCAGAGTTAACCGTTAAGGCGTTAGAAAAAATATGGACACGATATGGACCGCCCACATACTTAATATCCGACAACGCTCGTTGTTTTAACTTATGCGGCAATCAGTCTTAAAATGGGGAATCAAACATATAAAAACAGCACCTTGTCAACCGTCAAGTAATTTAGCCGAACGCGCAATCAAAAATATAAATGCTGGAATATCAACTGTACTGCGACAATACTCTAAAAAACATAATAACTGGGATATGTATGTAGACGGCGTGTGCTATGCATATAACTCATCATTTCACAACTCAATCAATTCAACACCAGTCGCAATTTTCCTAAAAAGGGAAATTCCAAATCCCATTGATCTTCAATGGAACTTAAAAAATCTATTGTCGCCGGACAAAATTCCTACGCAAGCTGAGATTGAGACGGCACTGGAAAAAGCGTACATTCACCGAAAGAAATACTATGACCAGAGGCGACCTGCCCGTCATAAATTTTCGGTTGGTCAGTTAGTTCTACAGAAGCTCATGGCACCAAACAAAGATCCTGCGCTGACACCCAAATTTCTACCTAAGTGGTCGAATCCAAAACGCATTATCCGCTTCACATCTCCGGTTTCTTGTGTCGTCAGAGAAGATGGAACCAGAAAAACCAGCAACATTCACATCGATCTACTTCGACCATATCATTCGCGAGTATAGTAATTATTTCATTTTTTTATGATACTTATATGTTTTGTGATTATTTAAGATTTGCATTTTTTATCATTTTCTTAGTAAAAAAAAAGTATTAACTTTTTTCTTCCGTAGCGGGGGAAAATGTGACAATGCCGGCCCTGTCCATAATTATTTAACGTCTCTAGATAATTATGTCACAGTCGTTCGACACTGTCACAAACGCTACTAAAATTTTGTAAAAAAGATTTCATTCAGTGTGCAGATAAGACCAAGTTAACAGTTACAATTATCAGAGAAAATATTTTAAAATAAAACGAGCAATATAGTCTAATTACCACAAATACGGTGATTGATTATTAATATTGAAAATCGTTTAAAATATATACAATACGCTAATCTAAAGTAAATCACATTTAAAATTATTTAAAATTAAAACGCATAAATAAATTCAAAACTAAAACTGCCACTGAGTCGAAATCTTTGATATTATTATTAAAATGTATGTAATGAGAAATTACTAATTATTCTTATTTTGCGAAATAAAATCATTTAAAAATTTAAAAACAAACTTTAATTAAATAAAAACAATCAACTGCAACAGAAGCTCTTATTCACGCTTCCAAATTTTATAAGAGTTACGAAACGTTGCAATACCATCAACTATGAGTGCATTAATTTGTATACTTCGCCCTTGACACATTCCATGTAAAATTCCTCTTCTTTTAGCATCCATTGTTTGTCCGTTTGCAACACGAATTTGTATTTCCGTCTTCAGTTCTTCAATATTGGTCATATACTGCTCGACTTCGTTATAGTACGGGAGGCAGCGTTGCATTTTAGGTAGTGATTTCATACCGACCAATTCATATTTCTAGTAATTGCTTAGGTATCAACAGCAACCAAAGTGAGCGTCAGTCGTCGCACCCGTGGTGGGTGTAGTAGCTAGAGGGTATCGAAGTCGCTAAAAAATTGGATTTTAAAATTATTTCAGACCACACCAAATTTGGTATGGTGATTCTTTATATAATAAACAATAAGAAAATAACCGTCAGCTGCGTAGATAGTGGGGGAAAAGACGTCAGTTTCGCCCTAGAACATACGTGTCGGTAGATAATTTGGACGCCATTATGGATAAACGTCACGATGTGTTCATTTTGAAACATAGATGTCGCTCATTATAAGAATTTGTTCTCCAAAGAAACAAACCCCTCTGGAACAGTTATCGCATTATCGTGGATAAAATCTGCGGTGCAAAAACAGGAGTATTTGCACCAAGTGAGTCATAAAATCAGTCGATGGACAATATCATGATAAATATTATAAACGTGTAGTTATTTTGTCGAGGTTAAAAATTTTTTATTTAATAATTTCAAATATAATATTTGCAACAAATACGTTTCTAAATAAAGTTTAATTTAAATACAAAGTCTAACTGTTTCAATGGTTGGGACCGTTGGGCAATTTTTGTATTCAAAAAAATATTTGTTTGTTGTTTATTTAAAATTATTATAGGGACGATTTTTCCTTTTGTTGTTCTTCGTTCTGTCGTCGTTTCGCGTTAAACAACACAAATATATGTTTAGAACTAGTCTAAACATATATTCTACATGGAAATAATGCGATTTAAAAGCAGGATAGAAGAGAAGATTTGCATCTGTCATTGAAAAGGTAAATTGTTTATTGTAAAAATAATAATGTTTTGCGCTTTTAATTCGATAAATTTATGATTTCTTTTATATATACAGAGTAACATTTAAAATAAAGATGACATTTAGACGTCTGCATTGACTTACAGTAACTAGTTGTTACAACAAAATGCTTTATTTTTAGGTTAAGAGTCATAATATGACAGGAACTTTAATTTTTGGCCATGTAAGGCAATATTTGCCTCTCTCAAAGTCAAATGACAGTCGGTGATCATTTAAAATCAAAATATGGCTATACTCCTGTTTGTGGATATTATTCACTATAATATGATTACTGTTCCAGAGGGGTTTGTTTCTTTGGAGAACAAATTCTTATAATGAGCGACATCTATGTTTCAAAATG
>JBDIXK010000033.1:0-35461 GCA_039654895.1 Mongoloraphidia duomilia
ATTTTAAAAATATAAAAATTTTAAAAGCCTTAAAACATCCTAAAACGTAAAAAAAATCATGTTAGTAATTTTAAAATTTTTAATATTTTAAAAATTTTAAAAAATCATTTTTAAAATCATTATTTTTATTTGACTTGCAAAAAATTTTGTTTTTAATAAATCGGCTTTATTTCGCGTTTTCCAATCGATTTATACTTAGAAATTCAACTTTGAAGCATTTTTGCACCGTTAAATGAGGTTCAATAATAAAACATTATTGAACCTCATTTAACGGTGCAAAAATGCTTCAAAGTTTAATTTCTAAGTGTAAATCGATTGGAAAACGCAAAATATAGCCGATTTATTAAAAACAAAATTTTTTGCAAGTCAAATAAAAATATTAATTTTAAAAATGATTTTTTAAAATTTTTAAATATTAATATTTTCATAAAATTTTTAACAAGATTTTTTTCACGTTTTAGGATTTTTTAAGTCTTTAAAAATTTTAAAATTTTAAAAATTATTTTTAAAAATTCATAAGAATTATAAAAAATTTTAAAAGTTTTTAAATGATTTTCTCGACGTTTCAGGATGTTTTAAGACTTTTAAAATTTTTAAATTTTTAAAAATTTTTTTTAAAAATTTAAAAATTTTAAAAGTCTTAAAACATCCTAAAACGTCGAGAAAATCATTTAAAAAATTTTAAAAATTTTTATAATTTTTATGAATTTTTAAGACTTAGAAAAATTTAAAAAAAAATTTTAAAAATTTTAAAAGTCTTAAAACATCCTGAAACGTTGAGAAAATCATGTAAAAATCTTTTAAAATTTTTAATAATTTTTATGAATTTTTGAAAACTTAGAAAAATTTTTAAAAAAAATTTTAAAAATTTTAAAATTTTAAAAGCCTTAAAACATCCTAAAACGTAAAAAAAATCATGTTAGAAATTTTTAAATTTTTAATATTTTAAAAATTTTAAAAAATCATTTTTAAAATCATTATTTTTATTTGACTTGCAAAAAATTTTGTTTTTAATAAATCGGCTTTCTTTTGCGTTTTCCAATCGATTTACACTTAGAAATTCAACTTTGAAGCATTTTTGCACCGTTAAATGAGGTTCAATAATAAAACATTATTGAACCTCATTTAACGGTGCAGAAATGCTTCAAAGTTGAATTTCTAAGTGTAAATCGATTGGAAAACGCAAAATAAAGCCGATTTTAAAAAAACAAAATTTTTTGCAAGTCAAATAAAAATATTAATTTTAAAAATGATTTTTTAAAATTTTTAAATTATTAACATTTTCATAAAATTTTTAACAAGATTTTTTTCACGTTTTAGGATTTTTTAAGTCTTTAAAAATTTTAAAATTTTAAAAATTATTTTTAAAAATTCATAAGAATTATAAAAAATTTTAAAAATTTTTAAATGATTTTCTCGACGTTTCAGGATGTTTTAAGACTTTAAAATTTTAAAATTTTTAAAAATTTTTTTTAAAAATTTTAAAATTTTAAAAGTCTAAAACATCCTAAAACGTCGAGAAAATACTTTAAAAAATTTAAAAATTTTTATAATTTTTATGAATTTTTAAGACAGAAAATTTAAAAAAAAAATTTTAAAAATTTTAAAAGTCTTAAAACATCCTGAAACGTTGAGAAAATCATGTAAAAATCTTTTAAAATTTTTAATAATTTTTATGACATTTTTGAAAACAGAAAAATTTTTAAAAAAAATTTTAAAAATTTTAAAATTTTAAAAGCCTTAAAACATCCTAAAACGTAAAAAAAATCATGTTAGAAATTTTAAAATTTTTAATATTTTAAAAATTTTAAAAAATCATTTTTAAAATCATTATTTTTATTTGACTTGCAAAAAAATTTCTTTTTAATAAATCGGCTTTATTTTGCGTTTTCCAATCGATTTACACTTAGAAATTCAACTTTCAAGCATTTTTGCACCGTTAAATGAGGTTCAATAATAAAATCATTATTGAACCTCATTTAACGGTGCAGAAATGCTTCAAAGTTGAATTTCTAAGTGTAAATCGATTGGAAAACGCAAAGTAAAGCCGATTTATAAAAAACAAAATTTTTTGCAAGTCAAATAAAAATATTAATTTTAAAAATGATTTTTTAAAATTTTTAAATTATTAATATTTTCATAAAATTTTTAACATGATTTTTTTCACGTTTTAGGATTTTTTAAGTCTTTAAAAATTTAAAAATTTTAAAAATTATTTTTAAAAATTCATAAAAATTATAAAAAATTTTAAAAATTTTTAAATGATTTTCTCGACGTTTCAGGATGTTTTAAGACTTTTAAAATTTTAAAATTTTTAAAAATTTTTTTTAAAATTTTAAAATTTTAAAAGTCTTAAAACATCCTAAAACGTCGAGAAAATCATTTAAAAAATTTTAAAAATTTTTATAATTTTTATGAATTTTTAAGACAGAAAAATTTAAAAAAAAATTTTAAAAATTTTAAAAGTCTTAAAACATCCTGAAACGTTGAGAAAATCATGTAAAAATCTTTTAAAATTTTTAATAATTTTTATGAATTTTTGAAAACTTAGAAAAATTTTTAAAAAAAATTTTAAAAATTTAAAAATTTTACAAGCCTTAAAACATCCTAAAACGTAAAAAAAATCATGTTAGAAATTTTAAAATTTTTAATATTTTAAAAATTTTAAAAAATCATTTTTAAAATCATTATTTTTATTTGACATGCAAAAAATTTTGTTTTTAATAAATCGGCTTTATTTTGCGTTTTCCAATCGATTTACACTTAGAAATTCAACTTTGAAGCATTTTTGCACCGTTAAATGAGGTTCAATATTAAAACATTATTGAACCTCATTTAACGGTGCAGAAATGCTTCAAAGTTGAATTTCTAAGTGTAAATCGATTGGAAAACGCAAAATAAAGCCGATTTAAAAAAAACAAAATTTTTTGCAAGTCAAATAAAAATATTAATTTTAAAAATGATTTTTTAAAATTTTTAAATTATTAATATTTTCATAAAATTTTTAACATGATTTTTTTAACGTTTTAGGATTTTTTAAGTCTTTAAAAATTTTAAAATTTTAAAAATTATTTTTAAAAATTCATAAAAATTATAAAAAATTTTAAAAATTTTTAAATGATTTTCTCGACGTTTCAGGATGTTTTAAGACTTTTAAAATTTTAAAATTTTTAAAAATTTTTTTTAAAAATTTAAAAATTTTAAAAGTCTTAAAACATCCTAAAACGTCGAGAAAATCATTTAAAAAATTTTAAAAATTTTTATAATTTTTATGAATTTTTAAGACAGAAAAATTTAAAAAAAAATTTTAAAAATTTTAAAAGTCTTAAAACATCCTGAAACGTTGAGAAAATCATGTAAAAATCTTTTAAAATTTTTAATAATTTTTATGAACTTTTGAAAACTTAGAAAAATTTTTAAAAAAAATTTTAACAATTTTAAAACTTTAAAAGCCTTAAAACATCCTAAAACGTAAAAAAAATCATGTTAGAAATTTTAAAATTTTTAATATTTTAAAAATTTTAAAAAATCATTTTTAAAATCATTATTTTTATTTGACTTGCGAAAAATTTTGTTTTTAATAAATCGGCTTTATTTCGCGTTTTCCAATCGATTTATACTTAGAAATTCAACTTTGAAGCATTTTTGCACCGTTAAATGAGGTTCAATAATAAAACATTATTGAACCTCATTTAACGGTGCAGAAATGCTTCAAAGTTGAATTTCTAAGTGTAAATCGATTGGAAAACACAAAATAAAGCCGATTTAAAAAAAACAAAATTTTTTGCAAGTCAAATAAAAATATTAATTTAAAAAATGATTTTTTAAAATTTTTAAATTATTAATATTTTCATAAAATTTTTAACAAGGTTTTTTTCACGTTTTAGGATTTTTTAAGTCTTTAAAAATTTTAAAATTTTAAAAATTATTTTTAAAAATTCATAAAAAATTATAAAAAATTTTAAAAATTTTTAAATGATTTTCTCGACGTTTCAGGATGTTTTAAGACTTTTAAAATTTTAAAATTTTTAAAAATTTTTTTTAAAATTTAAAAAATTTTAAAAGTCTTAAAACATCCTAAAACGTCGAGAAAATCATTTAAAAAATTTTAAAAATTTTTATAATTTTTATGAATTTTTAAGACAGAAAAATTTAAAAAAAAATTTTAAAAATTTTAAAAGTCTTAAAACATCCTGAAACGTTGAGAAAATCATGTAAAAATCTTTTAGAATTTTTAATAATTTTTATGAATTTTTGAAAACTTAGAAAAATTTTTAAAAAAAATTTTAAAAATTTTAAAATTTTAAAAGCCTTAAAACATCCTAAAACGTAAAAAAAATCATGTTAGAAATTTTAAAATTTTTAATATTTTAAAAATTTTAAAAAATCATTTTTAAAATCATTATTTTTATTTGACTTGCAAAAAATTTTGTTTTTAATAAATCGGCTTTATTTTGCGTTTTCCAATCGATTTACACTTAGAAATTCAACTTTGAAGCATTCTTGCACCGTTAAATGAGGTTCAATAATAAAACATTATTGAACCTCATTTAACGGTGCAGAAATGCTTCAAAGTTGAATTTCTAAGTGTAAATCGATTGGAAAACGCAAAATAAAGCCGATTTAATAAAAACAAAATTTTTTGCAAGTCAAATAAAAATATTAATTTTAAAAATGATTTTTTAAAATTTTTAAATTATTAACATTTTCATAAAATTTTTAACAAGATTTTTTTCACGTTTTAGGATTTTTTAAGTCTTTAAAAATTTTAAAATTTTAAAAATTATTTTTAAAAATTCATAAGAATTATAAAAAATTTTAAAAATTTTTAAATGATTTTCTCGACGTTTCAGGATGTTTTAAGACTTTTAAAATTTTACAATTTTTAAAAATTTTTTTTAAAAATTTTAAAATTTTAAAAGTCTTAAAACATCCTAAAACGTCGAGAAAATCATTTAAAAAATTTTAAAAATCATAAATTTTTTAAGACAGAAAAATGTAAAACAAATTTAAAAATATTAAAAGTCTTAAAACATCCTGAAACGTTGAGAAAATCATGTAAAAATCTTTTAAATAATTAATATTTTCATGAAATTTTTGAACACAGAAATTTTTTTACACGTTTTAGGATTTTTAAAGCCTTAAAACATCCTAAAACGTAAAAAAAATCATGTTAGAAAATTTAAATTTTTAAAAATTCATAAGAATTATAAAAAATCATTTTAAAATCATTATTTTTATTTGACTTGCAAAAAATTTTGTTTTTACTCGATCGGCTTTCAGGATGCGTTTTCCAATCGACTTACACTTAGAAATTCAACTTTGAAGCATTTTTGCACCGTTAAATGCGGTTCAATAATAAAACATTATTGAACCTCATTTAACGGTGCAGAAAGTGCTTCAAAGTTGACATTCCTAAGTGTAAATCGATTGAGAAAATCATATAAAAAGCCGATTTAAAAAAAACAAAATTTTTTGCAAGTCAAATAAAAATATTAATTTTAAAAATGATTTTTTAAAATTTTTAAATAATTAATATTTTCATAAAATTTTTAACAAGATTTTTTTCACGTTTTAGGATTTTTTAAGTCTTTAAAAATTTTAAAAATTATTTTTAAAAATTCATAAGAATTATAAAAAATTTTAAAAATTTTTAAATGATTTTCTCGACGTTTCAGGATGTTTTAAGACTTTTAAAATTTTAAACTTTTTAAAAATCTTTTTTAAAAATTTAAAAATTTTAAAAGTCTTAAAACATCCTAAAACGTTGAGAAAATCATTTAAAAAATTTTAAAAATTTTTATAATTTTTATGAATTTTCAAGACAGAAAAATTTAAAAAAAAATTTTAAAAATTTTAAAAGTCTTAAAACATCCTGAAACGTTGAGAAAATCATGTAAAAATCTTTTAAAATTTTAAATAATTTTTATGAATTTTTGAAAACTTAGAAAAATTTTTAAAAAAAATTTTAAAAATTTAAAAATTTTAAAAGCCTTAAAACATCCTAAAACGTAAAAAAAATCATGTTAGTAATTTTAAAATTTTTAATATTTTAAAAATTTTAAAAAACCATTTTTAAAATCATTATTTTTATTTGACTTGCAAAAAATTTTGTTTTTAATAAATCGGCTTTATTTCACGTTTTCCAATCGATTTATACTTAGAAATTCAACTTTGAAGCATTTTTGCACCGTTAAATTAAGTTTAATAATAAAACATTATTGAACCTCATTTAACGGTGCAAAAATGCTTCAAAGTTGAATTTCTAAATTTAAATCGATTGGAAAACGCAAAATAAAGCCGATTTATTAAAAACAAAATTTTTTGCAAGTCAAACAAAAATATTAATTTTAAAAATGATTTTTAAAAATTTTTAAATTATTAATATTTTCATAAAATTTTTAACAAGATTTTTTTCACGTTTTAGGATTTTTTAAGTCTTTAAAAATTTTAAAATTTTAAAAATTATTTATATTAGAAATCGTGTCCATCGTGATTATAATAAAATTAAGCAAAATCGCAGGATAGTGGACAAAATAATTTGATTTATTAAATTAAATGTACGACGTTTCGTCTATAGATTTAGACTTTTTCAAGTACAATATTAAAAATAACAATATTTATGAAAATTAATATTAATTACTAACCATAGCAATTAACATAAGATAGGGTACATAAGACAAAAACATGGTAACATGGTAACAAATTATGTTGACTATAAATTTTAACAATCAAATAATAATAATACAAAAATTAGTATAATTTCATAATATAATTGTACTGACTACTTAAATTTTGAGTGTCTGTTCTATAATTGATTGAATTGTTTTTTCTAATAAAACACATTTCACTGATATTGCGTTTCTTCCAATTTGACTCTTTATCTAATATTTGAACTTCATTGAAAAGAAATTTATGCCCAGTGTCGAAATGATGAGATGACAACGCCGTTTTATTATCACTTAATAAGTTTATGTTTCTACAGTCCATTTTGTGCTGATAAATTCTATTTTTTAATAACTGTTTAGTTTGTCCCACATAACACTTATTACATTCACAAGGTATTTTATAAATAATATTAGATTGATGTGAGATAGGCGTCTTATCTTTAAGTCTTGTGAATAACCTATCCAATTTATTTAAGTTATAAAACACCAACTTAATATTTGTGTTCGAAAATAATCTGTTGATCTTATAAGACAAGTTCTTCACAAATGGAAATCTAACATAAATCTTGGTAGACTTAGATCTTTCATCCACAGTATCCGATGTGTTATTTAGGTGATTTTGGTCCTCTATAAACCTATTAACGCATTGATGTATAAAGTTGACAGGGTAATTATTAGCTTTTAAGATATTTTCAACTTTCTTAAAATTGTCCTTATGGTAGTCTTGGTGACTTAATTTTGTTACCCTGTGTAACAAGCTTTTTATAACACTAATTTTCTGCTGCACTGGATGGTTAGATCGAAAATTCAGAAGTCTGCCTGAATGAGAAGGTTTCATATACCAATTCGTTTTTAATTCTCCCGAAGCTGAGCGTGTTACTAAGGTGTCCAAAAATGGAATTGATTTATCAACTTCTTTCTCCATAGTGAATTGAATCTTTTCATTAAACTGGTTGAACCTTTGTAATAAATCATCAATTTTATTTTCGGGAACTGCAATGAAAGTGTCATCCACGTAAACTTTTAGTATCGGAATTTTATATGGTAAGGTTTTTAGTACTTTGGAAACAACGTAATCCATCACAATGTTAGCTAAAACTGGACTTGCTGGGTTTCCCATTGCGCTGCCGTCAAGTTGAAGGTAGAAATTGTTATTGTAGCTAAAATAACTTGTGTCAAAACAAAAACAAATAAGTTCAATGAGCATATCAAAAGTTATGTTGATTTTCTTTGACCATTATTGAACTTAGAAATTCAACTTTGAAGCATTTTTGCACCGTTAAATGAGGTTCAATAATGTTTCATTATTGAACCTCATTTAACGGTGCAAAAATGCTTCAAAGTTGAATTTCTAAGTGTAAATCGATTGGAAAACGCAAAATAAAGCCGATTTATTAAAAACAAAATTTTTTGCAAGTCAAATAAAAATAATGATTTTAAAAATGATTTTTTAAAATTTTTAAAATATTAAAAATTTTAAAATTTCTAACATGATTTTTTTTACGTTTTAGGATGTTTTAAGGCTTTAAAATTTTAAAATTTTTAAAATTTTTTTTAAAAATTTTTCTGTTTTTAAAAATTCATAAAAATTATTAAAAATTTTTTAAGATTTTTACATGATTTTCTCAACGTTTCAGGATGTTTTAAGACTTTTAAAATTTTAAAATTTTTAAAAAAAATTCTTAAAAATTTTAAAATTTTAAAAGTCTTAAAACATCCTGAAACGTCGAGAAAATCATTTAAAAATTTTTAAAATTTTTTATAATTTTTATGAATTTTTAAAAATAATTTTTAAAATTTTAAAATTTTTAAAGACTTAAAAAATTCTAAAACGTTAAAAAAATCATGTTAAAAATTTTATGAAAATATTAATAATTTAAAAATTTTAAAAAATCATTTTTAAAATTAATATTTTTATTTGACTTGCAAAAAATTTTGTTTTTAACATATCGGCTTTATTTTGCGTTTTCCAATCGATTTACACTTAGAAATTCAACTTTGAAGCATTTTTGCACCGTTAAATGAGTTCAATAATGTTTTATTATTGAACCTCATTTAACGGTGCAAAAATGCTTCAAAGTTGAATTTCTAAGTGTAAATCGATTGGAAAACGCAAAATAAAGCCGATTTATTAAAAACAAAATTTTTTGCAAATAAAATAAAAATAATGATTTTAAAAATGATTTTTTAAAATTTTTAAAATATTAAAAATTTTAAAATTTCTAACTTGATTTTTTTTACGTTTAAGGATGTTTTAAGGCTTTTAAAATTTTTAAATTTTTAAAATTTTTTTTAAAAATTTTTCTGTTTTCAAAAATTCATAAAAATTATTAAAAATTTTAAAAGATTTTTACATGATTTTCTCAACGTTTCAGGATGTTTTAAGACTTTTAAAATTTTTAAAAATTTTTTTTAAATTTTTCTAAGTCTTAAAAATTTATAAAAATTATAAAAATTTTTTAAATTTTTTAAATGATTTTCTCAACGTTTTAGGAAGTTTTAAGACTTTTAAAATTTTAAAATTTTTAAGAAAAATTTTTAAAAATTTTAAGAGTCTTAAAACATCCTGAAACGTCGAGAAAATCATTTAAAAATTTTAAAATTTTTTTATAATTTTTATGAATTTTTAAAAATAATTTTTAAAATTTTAAAATTTTTAAAGACTTAAAAAATTCTAAAACGTGAAAAAAATCTTGTTAAAAATTTTATGAAAATATTAATAATTTAAAAACTTTAAAAAATCATTTTTAAAATTAATATTTTTATTTGACTTGCAAAAAATTTTGTTTTTAATAAATCGGCTTTATTTTGCGTTTTCCAATCGATTTACACTTAGAAATTCAACTTTGAAGCATTTCTGCACCGTTAAATGAGGTTCAATAATGTTTTATTATTGAACCTCATTTAACGGTGCAAAAATGCTTCAAAGTTGAATTTCTAAGTGTAAATCGATTGGAAAACGCAAAATAAAGCCGATTTATTAAAAACAAAATTTCTTGCAAGTCAAATAAAAATAATGATTTTAAAAATGATTTTTTAAAATTTTTAAAATATTAAAAATTTTAAAATTTCTAACATGATTTTTTTTACGTTTTAGGATGTTTTAAGGCTTTTAAAATTTTAAAATTTTTAAAATTTTTTTTAAAAATTTTTCTAAGTTTTCAAAAATTCATAAAAATTATTAAAAATTTTAAAAGATTTTTACATGATTTTCTCAACGTTTCAGGATGTTTTAAGACTTTTAAAATTTTTAAAATTTTTTTTTAAATTTTTCTAAGTCTTAAAAATTCATAAAAATTATAAAAATTTTTTAAATTTTTTAAATGATTTTCTCAACGTTTTAGGATGTTTTAAGACTTTTAAAATTTTTAAATTTTTAAAAAAAATTTTTAAAAATTTTAAAATTTTAAAAGTCTTAAAACATCCTGAAACGTCGAGAAAATCATTTAAAAATTTTTAAAATTTTTTATAATTTTTATGAATTTTTAAAAATAATTTTTAAAATTTTAAAATTTTTAAAGACTTAAAAAATCCTAAAACGTTAAAAAAATCATGTTAAAAATTTTATGAAAATATTAATAATTTAAAAATTTAAAAAACATTTTTAAAATTAATATTTTTATTTGACTTGCAAAAAATTTTGTTTTTTATAAATCGGCTTTATTTTGCGTTTTCCAATCGATTTACACTTAGAAATTCAACTTTGAAGCATTTTTGCACCGTTAAATGAGGTTCAATAATGTTTTATTATTGAACCTCATTTAACGGTGCAAAAATGCTTCAAAGTTGAATTTCTAAGTGTAAATCGATTGGAAAACGCAAAATAAAGCCGATTTATTAAAAACAAAATTTTTTGCAAGTCAAATAAAAATAATGATTTTAAAAATGATTTTTTAAAATTTTTAAAATATTAAAAATTTTAAAATTTCTAACATGATTTTTTTTACGTTTTAGGATGTTTTAAGGCTTTTAAAATTTTAAAATTTTTAAAATTTTTTTTAAAAATTTTTCTAAGTTTTCAAAAATTCATAAAAATTATTAAAAATTTTAAAAGATTTTTACATGATTTTCTCAACGTTTCAGGATGTTTTAAGACTTTTAAAATTTTTAAAATTTTTTTTTAAATTTTTCTGTCTTAAAAATTCATAAAAATTATAAAAATTTTTAAAATTTTTTAAATGATTTTCTCAACGTTTTAGGATGTTTTAAGACTTTTAAAATTTTTAAATTTTTAAAAAAAATTTTTAAAAATTTTAAAATTTTAAAAGTCTTAAAACATCCTGAAACGTCGAGAAAATCATTTAAAAATTTTTTAAATTTTTTATAATTTTTATGAATTTTTAAAAATAATTTTTAAAATTTTAAAATTTTTAAAGACTTAAAAAATCCTAAAACGTTAAAAAAATCATGTTAAAAATTTTATGAAAATATTAATAATTTAAAAATTTTAAAAAATCATTTTTAAAATTAATATTTTTATTTGACTTGCAAAAAATTTTGTTTTTAATAAATCGGCTTTATTTTGCGTTTTCCAATCGATTTACACTTAGAAATTCAACTTTGAAGCATTTTTGCACCGTTAAATGAGGTTCAATAATGTTTTATTATTGAACCTCATTTAACGGTGCAAAAATGCTTCAAAGTTGAATTTCTAAGTGTAAATCGATTGGAAAACGCAAAATAAAGCCGATTTATTAAAAACAAAATTTTTTGCAAGTCAAATAAAAATAATGATTTTAAAAATGATTTTTTAAAATTTTTAAAATATTAAAAATTTTAAAATTTCTAACATGATTTTTTTTACGTTTTAGGATGTTTTAAGGCTTTTAAAATTTTAAAATTTTTAAAATTTTTTTTAAAAATTTTTCTAAGTTTTCAAAAATTCATAAAAATTATTAAAAATTTTAAAAGATTTTTACATGATTTTCTCAACGTTTCAGGATGTTTTTTAAGACTTTTAAAATTTTTAAAATTTTTTTTTAAATTTTTCTGTCTTAAAAATTCATAAAAATTATAAAAATTTTTAAAATTTTTTAAATGATTTTCTCAACGTTTTAGGATGTTTTAAGACTTTTAAAATTTTAAATTTTTAAAAAAAATTTTTAAAAATTTTAAAATTTTAAAAGTCTTAAAACATCCTGAAACGTCGAGAAAATCATTTAAAAATTTTTAAAATTTTTTATAATTTTTATGAATTTTTAAAAATAATTTTTAAAATTTTAAAATTTTTAAAGACTTAAAAAATCCTAAAACGTTAAAAAAATCATGTTAAAAATTTTATGAAAATATTAATAATTTAAAAATTTTAAAAAATCATTTTTAAAATTAATATTTTTATTTGACTTGCAAAAAATTTTGTTTTTTATAAATCGGCTTTATTTTGTGTTTTCCAATCGATTTACACTTAGAAATTCAACTTTGAAGCATTTCTGCACCGTTAAATGAGGTTCAATAATGTTTTATTATTGAACCTCATTTAACGGTGCAAAAATGCTTCAAAGTTGAATTTCTAAGTGTAAATCGATTGGAAAACGCAAAATAAAGCCGATTTATTAAAAACAAAATTTTTTGCAAGTCAAATAAAAATAATGATTTTAAAAATGATTTTTTAAAATTTTTAAAATATTAAAAATTTTAAAATTTCTAACATGATTTTTTTTACGTTTTAGGATGTTTTAAGGCTTTTAAAATTTTAAAATTTTTAAAATTTTTTTTAAAAATTTTTCTAAGTTTTCAAAAATTCATAAAAATTATTAAAAATTTTAAAAGATTTTTACATGATTTTCTCAACGTTTCAGGATGTTTTAAGACTTTTAAAATTTTTAAAATTTTTTTTTAAATTTTTCTGTCTTAAAAATTCATAAAAATTATAAAAATTTTTAAAATTTTTTAAATGATTTTCTCAACGTTTTAGGATGTTTTAAGACTTTTAAAATTTTTAAATTTTTAAAAAAAATTTTTAAAAATTTTAAAATTTTAAAAGTCTTAAAACATCCTGAAACGTCGAGAAAATCATTTAAAAATTTTTAAAATTTTTTATAATTTTTATGAATTTTTAAAAATAATTTTTAAAATTTTAAAATTTTTAAAGACTTAAAAAATCCTAAAACGTTAAAAAAATCATGTTAAAAATTTTATGAAAATATTAATAATTTAAAAATTTTAAAAAATCATTTTTAAAATTAATATTTTTATTTGACTTGCAAAAAATTTTGTTTTTTATAAATCGGCTTTATTTTGTGTTTTCCAATCGATTTACACTTAGAAATTCAACTTTGAAGCATTTCTGCACCGTTAAATGAGGTTCAATAATGTTTTATTATTGAACCTCATTTAACGGTGCAAAAATGCTTCAAAGTTGAATTTCTAAGTGTAAATCGATTGGAAAACGCAAAATAAAGCCGATTTATTAAAAACAAAATTTTTTGCAAGTCAAATAAAAATAATGATTTTAAAAATGATTTTTTAAAATTTTTAAAATATTAAAAATTTTAAAATTTCTAACATGATTTTTTTTACGTTTTAGGATGTTTTAAGGCTTTTAAAATTTTAAAATTTTTAAAATTTTTTTTAAAAATTTTTCTAAGTTTTCAAAAATTCATAAAAATTATTAAAAATTTTAAAAGATTTTTACATGATTTTCTCAACGTTTCAGGATGTTTTAAGACTTTTAAAATTTTTAAAATTTTTTTTTAAATTTTTCTGTCTTAAAAATTCATAAAAATTATAAAAATTTTTAAAATTTTTTAAATGATTTTCTCGACGTTTTAGGATGTTTTAAGACTTTTAAAATTTTAAAATTTTTAAAAAAAATTTTTAAAAATTTTAAAATTTTAAAAGTCTTAAAACATCCTGAAACGTCGAGAAAATCATTTAAAAATTTTTAAAATTTTTTATAATTTTTATGAATTTTTAAAAATAATTTTTAAAATTTTAAAATTTTTAAAGACTTAAAAAATCCTAAAACGTTAAAAAAATCATGTTAAAAATTTTATGAAAATATTAATAATTTAAAAATTTTAAAAAATCATTTTTAAAATTAATATTTTTATTTGACTTGCAAAAAATTTTGTTTTTTTTAAATCGGCTTTATTTTGTGTTTTCCAATCGATTTACACTTAGAAATTCAACTTTGAAGCATTTCTGCACCGTTAAATGAGGTTCAATAATGTTTTATTATTGAACCTCATTTAACGGTGCAAAAATGCTTCAAAGTTGAATTTCTAAGTGTAAATCGATTGGAAAACGCAAAATAAAGCCGATTTATTAAAAACAAAATTTTTTGCAAGTCAAATAAAAATAATGATTTTAAAAATGATTTTTTAAAATTTTTAAAATATTAAAAATTTTAAAATTTCTAACATGATTTTTTTTACGTTTTAGGATGTTTTAAGGCTTTTAAAATTTTAAAATTTTTAAAATTTTTTTTAAAATTTTTCTGTTTTCAAAAATTCATAAAAATTATTAAAAATTTTAAAAGATTTTTACATGATTTTCTCAACGTTTCAGGATGTTTTAAGACTTTTAAAATTTTTAAAATTTTTTTTTAAATTTTTCTGTCTTAAAATTCATAAAATTATAAAAATTTTTAAAATTTTTTAAATGATTTTCTCGACGTTTTAGGATGTTTTAAGACTTTTAAAATTTTTAAATTTTTAAAAAAAATTTTTAAAAATTTTAAAATTTTAAAAGTCTTAAAACATCCTGAAACGTCGAGAAAATCATTTAAAAATTTTTAAAATTTTTTATAATTTTTATGAATTTTTAAAAATAATTTTTAAAATTTTAAAATTTTTAAAGACTTAAAAAATCCTAAAACGTTAAAAAAATCATGTTAAAAATTTTATGAAAATATTAATAATTTAAAAATTTTAAAAAATCATTTTTAAAATTAATATTTTTATTTGACTTGCAAAAAATTTTGTTTTTAATAAATCGGCTTTATTTTGCGTTTTCCAATCGATTTACACTTAGAAATTCAACTTTGAAGCATTTTTGCACCGTTAAATGAGGTTCAATAATGTTTTATTATTGAACCTCATTTAACGGTGCAAAAATGCTTCAAAGTTGAATTTCTAAGTGTAAATCGATTGGAAAACGCAAAATAAAGCCGATTTATTAAAAACAAAATTTTTTGCAAGTCAAATAAAAATAATGATTTTAAAAATGATTTTTTAAAATTTTTAAAATATTAAAAATTTTAAAATTTCTAACATGATTTTTTTTACGTTTTAGGATGTTTTAAGGCTTTTAAAATTTTAAAATTTTTAAAATTTTTTTTAAAAATTTTTCTAAGTTTTCAAAAATTCATAAAAATTATTAAAAATTTTAAAAGATTTTTACATGATTTTCTCAACGTTTCAGGATGTTTTAAGACTTTTAAAATTTTTAAAATTTTTTTTTAAATTTTTCTGTCTTAAAAATTCATAAAAATTATAAAAATTTTTAAAATTTTTTAAATGATTTTCTCAACGTTTTAGGATGTTTTAAGACTTTTAAAATTTTAAAATTTTTAAAAAAAATTTTTAAAAATTTTAAAATTTTAAAAGTCTTAAAACATCCTGAAACGTCGAGAAAATCATTTAAAAATTTTTAAAATTTTTTAAAATTTTTATGAATTTTTAAAAATAATTTTTAAAATTTTAAAATTTTTAAAGACTTAAAAAATCCTAAAACGTTAAAAAAATCATGTTAAAAATTTTATGAAAATATTAATAATTTAAAAATTTTAAAAAATCATTTTTAAAATTAATATTTTTATTTGACTTGCAAAAAATTTTGTTTTTATTAAATCGGCTTTATTTTGCGTTTTCCAATCGATTTACACTTAGAAATTCAACTTTGAAGCATTTTTGCACCGTTAAATGAGGTTCAATAATGTTTTATTATTGAACCTCATTTAACGGTGCAAAAATGCTTCAAAGTTGAATTTCTAAGTGTAAATCGATTGGAAAACGCAAAATAAAGCCGATTTATTAAAAACAAAATTTTTTGCAAGTCAAATAAAAATAATGATTTTAAAAATGATTTTTTAAAATTTTTAAAATATTAAAAATTTTAAAATTTCTAACATGATTTTTTTTACGTTTTAGGATGTTTTAAGGCTTTTAAAATTTTAAAATTTTTAAAATTTTTTTTAAAAATTTTTCTAAGTTTTCAAAAATTCATAAAAATTATTAAAAATTTTAAAAGATTTTTACATGATTTTCTCAACGTTTCAGGATGTTGTTAAGACTTTTAAAATTTTTAAAATTTTTTTTTAAATTTTTCTGTCTTAAAAATTCATAAAAATTATAAAAATTTTTAAAATTTTTTAAATGATTTTCTCAACGTTTTAGGATGTTTTAAGACTTTTAAAATTTTAAATTTTTAAAAAAAATTTTTAAAAATTTTAAAATTTTAAAAGTCTTAAAACATCCTGAAACGTCGAGAAAATCATTTAAAAATTTTTAAAATTTTTTATAATTTTTATGAATTTTTAAAAATAATTTTTAAAATTTTAAAATTTTTAAAGACTTAAAAAATCCTAAAACGTTAAAAAAATCATGTTAAAAATTTTATGAAAATATTAATAATTTAAAAATTTTAAAAAATCATTTTTAAAATTAATATTTTTATTTGACTTGCAAAAAATTTTGTTTTTAATAAATCGGCTTTATTTTGCGTTTTCCAATCGATTTACACTTAGAAATTCAACTTTGAAGCATTTTTGCACCGTTAAATGAGGTTCAATAATGTTTTATTATTGAACCTCATTTAACGGTGCAAAAATGCTTCAAAGTTGAATTTCTAAGTGTAAATCGATTGGAAAACGCAAAATAAAGCCGATTTATTAAAAACAAAATTTTTTGCAAGTCAAATAAAAATAATGATTTTAAAAATGATTTTTTAAAATTTTTAAAATATTAAAAATTTTAAAATTTCTAACATGATTTTTTTTACGTTTTAGGATGTTTTAAGGCTTTTAAAATTTTAAAATTTTTAAAATTTTTTTTAAAAATTTTTCTAAGTTTTCAAAAATTCATAAAAATTATTAAAAATTTTAAAAGATTTTTACATGATTTTCTCAACGTTTCAGGATGTTTTAAGACTTTTAAAATTTTTAAAATTTTTTTTTAAATTTTTCTAAGTCTTAAAAATTCATAAAAATTATAAAAATTTTTAAAATTTTTTAAATGATTTTCTCAACGTTTTAGGATGTTTTAAGACTTTTAAAATTTTTAAATTTTTAAAAAAAATTTTTAAAAATTTTAAAATTTTAAAAGTCTTAAAACATCCTGAAACGTCGAGAAAATCATTTAAAAATTTTTAAAATTTTTTATAATTTTTATGAATTTTTAAAAATAATTTTTAAAATTTTAAAATTTTTAAAGACTTAAAAAATCCTAAAACGTTAAAAAAATCATGTTAAAAATTTTATGAAAATATTAATAATTTAAAAATTTTAAAAAATCATTTTTAAAATTAATATTTTTATTTGACTTGCAAAAAATTTTGTTTTTAATAAATCGGCTTTATTTTGCGTTTTCCAATCGATTTACACTTAGAAATTCAACTTTGAAGCATTTTTGCACCGTTAAATGAGGTTCAATAATGTTTTATTATTGAACCTCATTTAACGGTGCAAAAATGCTTCAAAGTTGAATTTCTAAGTGTAAATCGATTGGAAAACGCAAAATAAAGCCGATTTATTAAAAACAAAATTTTTTGCAAGTCAAATAAAAATAATGATTTTAAAAATGATTTTTTAAAATTTTTAAAATATTAAAAATTTTAAAATTTCTAACATGATTTTTTTTACGTTTTAGGATGTTTTAAGGCTTTTAAAATTTTAAAATTTTTAAAATTTTTTTTAAAAATTTTTCTAAGTTTTCAAAAATTCATAAAAATTATTAAAAATTTTAAAAGATTTTTACATGATTTTCTCAACGTTTCAGGATGTTTTAAGACTTTTAAAATTTTTAAAATTTTTTTTTAAATTTTTCTGTCTTAAAAATTCATAAAAATTATAAAAATTTTTAAAATTTTTTAAATGATTTTCTCAACGTTTTAGGATGTTTTAAGACTTTTAAAATTTTTAAATTTTTAAAAAAAATTTTTAAAAATTTTAAAATTTTAAAAGTCTTAAAACATCCTGAAACGTCGAGAAAATCATTTAAAAATTTTTAAAATTTTTTATAATTTTTATGAATTTTTAAAAATAATTTTTAAAATTTTAAAATTTTTAAAGACTTAAAAAATCCTAAAACGTTAAAAAAATCATGTTAAAAATTTTATGAAAATATTAATAATTTAAAAATTTTAAAAAATCATTTTTAAAATTAATATTTTTATTTGACTTGCAAAAAATTTTGTTTTTAATAAATCGGCTTTATTTTGCGTTTTCCAATCGATTTACACTTAGAAATTCAACTTTGAAGCATTTTTGCACCGTTAAATGAGGTTCAATAATGTTTTATTATTGAACCTCATTTAACGGTGCAAAAATGCTTCAAAGTTGAATTTCTAAGTGTAAATCGATTGGAAAACGCAAAATAAAGCCGATTTATTAAAAACAAAATTTTTTGCAAGTCAAATAAAAATAATGATTTTAAAAATGATTTTTTAAAATTTTTAAAATATTAAAAATTTTAAAATTTCTAACATGATTTTTTTTACGTTTTAGGATGTTTTAAGGCTTTTAAAATTTTAAAATTTTTAAAATTTTTTTTAAAAATTTTTCTAAGTTTTCAAAAATTCATAAAAATTATTAAAAATTTTAAAAGATTTTTACATGATTTTCTCAACGTTTCAGGATGTTTTAAGACTTTTAAAATTTTTAAAATTTTTTTTTAAATTTTTCTAAGTCTTAAAAATTCATAAAAATTATAAAAATTTTTAAAATTTTTTAAATGATTTTCTCAACGTTTTAGGATGTTTTAAGACTTTTAAAATTTTTAAATTTTTAAAAAAAATTTTTAAAAATTTTAAAATTTTAAAAGTCTTAAAACATCCTGAAACGTCGAGAAAATCATTTAAAAATTTTTAAAATTTTTTATAATTCTTATGAATTTTTAAAAATAATTTTTAAAATTTTTAAATTTTTAAAGACTTAAAAAATCCTAAAACGTGAAAAAAATCATGTTAAAAATTTTATGAAAATATTAATAATTTAAAAATTTTAAAAAATCATTTTTAAAATTAATATTTTTATTTGACTTGCAAAAAATTTTGTTTTTAATAAATCGGCTTTATTTTGCGTTTTCCAATCGATTTACACTTAGAAATTCAACTTTGAAGCATTTTTGCACCGTTAAATGAGGTTCAATAATGTTTTATTATTGAACCTCATTTAACGGTGCAAAAATGCTTCAAAGTTGAATTTCTAAGTGTAAATCGATTGGAAAACGCAAAATAAAGCCGATTTATTAAAAACAAAATTTTTTGCAAGTCAAATAAAAATAATGATTTTAAAAATGATTTTTTAAAATTTTTAAAATATTAAAAATTTTAAAATTTCTAACATGATTTTTTTTACGTTTTAGGATGTTTTAAGGCTTTTAAAATTTTTAAAATTTTTTTTAAAAATTTTTCTAAGTTTTCAAAAATTCATAAAAATTATTAAAAATTTTAAAAGATTTTTACATGATTTTCTCAACGTTTCAGGATGTTTTAAGACTTTTAAAATTTTTAAAATTTTTTTTTAAATTTTTCTGTCTTAAAAATTCATAAAAATTATAAAAATTTTTAAAATTTTTTAAATGATTTTCTCAACGTTTTAGGATGTTTTAAGACTTTTAAAATTTTTAAATTTTTAAAAAAAATTTTTAAAAATTTTAAAATTTTAAAAGTCTTAAAACATCCTGAAACGTCGAGAAAATCATTTAAAAATTTTTAAAATTTTTTATAATTCTTATGAATTTTTAAAAATAATTTTTAAAATTTTAAAATTTTTAAAGACTTAAAAAATCCTAAAACGTTAAAAAAATCATGTTAAAAATTTTATGAAAATATTAATAATTTAAAAATTTTAAAAAATCATTTTTAAAATTAATATTTTTATTTGACTTGCAAAAAAATTTGTTTTTAATAAATCGGCTTTATTTTGCGTTTTCCAATCGATTTACACTTAGAAATTCAACTTTGAAGCATTTTTGCACCGTTAAATGAGGTTCAATAATGTTTTATTATTGAACCTCATTTAACGGTGCAAAAATGCTTCAAAGTTGAATTTCTAAGTGTAAATCGATTGGAAAACGCAAAATAAAGCCGATTTATTAAAAACAAAATTTTTTGCAAGTCAAATAAAAATAATGATTTTAAAAATGATTTTTTAAAATTTTTAAAATATTAAAAATTTTAAAATTTCTAACATGATTTTTTTTACGTTTAAGGATGTTTTAAGGCTTTTAAAATTTTAAAATTTTTAAAATTTTCTTTAAAAATTTTTCTAAGTTTTCAAAAATTCATAAAAATTATTAAAAATTTTAAAAGATTTTTACATGATTTTCTCAACGTTTCAGGATGTTTTAAGACTTTTAAAATTTTTAAAATTTTTTTTTAAAATTTTCTAAGTCTTAAAAATTCATAAAAATTATAAAAATTTTTTAAATTTTTTAAATGATTTTCTCAACGTTTTAGGATGTTTTAAGACTTTTAAAATTTTTAAATTTTTAAAAAAATTTTTAAAAATTTTAAAATTTTAAAAGTCTTAAAACATCCTGAAACGTCGAGAAAATCATTTAAAAATTTTTAAAATTTTTTATAATTTTTATGAATTTTTAAAAATAATTTTTAAAATTTTAAAATTTTTAAAGACTTAAAAAATCCTAAAACGTTAAAAAAATCATGTTAAAAATTTTATGAAAATATTAATAATTTAAAAATTTTAAAAAATCATTTTTAAAATTAATATTTTTACTTGACTTGCAAAAAAATTTTTTTTAATAAATCGGCTTTATTTTGCGTTTTCCAATCGATTTACACTTAGAAATTCAACTTTGAAGCATTTTTGCACCGTTAAATGAGGTTCAATAATGTTTTATTATTGAACCTCATTTAACGGTGCAAAAATGCTTCAAAGTTGAATTTCTAAGTGTAAATCGATTGGAAAACGCAAAATAAAGCCGATTTATTAAAAACAAAATTTTTTGCAAGTCAAATAAAAATAATGATTTTAAAAATGATTTTTTTAAATTTTTAAAATATTAAAAATTTTAAAATTTCTAACATGATTTTTTTTACGTTTTAGGATGTTTTAAGGCTTTTAAAATTTTAAAATTTTTAAAATTTTTTTTAAAAATATTTCTAAGTTTTCAAAAATTCATAAAAATTATTAAAAATTTTAAAAGATTTTTACATGATTTTCTCAACGTTTCAGGATGTTTTAATAAGACTTTTAAAATTTTTAAAATTTTATTTTAAATTTTTCTGTCTTAAAAATTCATAAAAATTATAAAAATTTTTAAAATTTTTTAAATGATTTTCTCAACGTTTTAGGATGTTTTAAGACTTTTAAAATTTTAAAATTTTTAAAAAAGATTTTTAAAAATTTTAAAATTTTAAAAGTCTTAAAACATCCTGAAACGTCGAGAAAATAATTTAAAAATTTTTAAAATTTTTTATAATTCTTATGAATTTTTAAAAATAATTTTTAAAATTTTAAAATTTTTAAAGACTTAAAAAATCCTAAAACGTTAAAAAAATCATGTTAAAAATTTTATGAAAATATTAATAATTTAAAAATTTTAAAAAATCATTTTTAAAATTAATATTTTTATTTGACTTGAGTAGGTATGATTCGCCGGTTCTAGGGCCTGCAACTTCAAGCAAACAAGAAAAGCCATTTTCCTACAGGCCATAGCTACACGGTTTGGCTTTTCCGGGGGGAAAAGTCGACATTATACTCAAATTAAAGGCGGAAGGCGGTGCCTATACGTTGCTGTCGTCCAATCGCGGCTCGGCAGCTTCGTTTGCAAATCGGGTAGGAGGGCACCTTTGAAAAAATTTTTTTCTAAGTGGACATTATACTCTAATTATGTGGCAAGGCGGTGCCTATACGTTGCTGTCGTCCAATCGCGGCTCGGCAGCTTCGTTTGCAAATCGGGTAGGAGGGCACCTTTGAAAAAATTTTTTTCAAAGTGGACATTATACTCTAATTATGTGGCAAGGCGGTGCGCCTATACGTTGCTGTCGTCCAATCGCAGCTCGGCAGCTTCGTTTGCATATCGGGTGGGAGGGCACCTTTGAAAAATTTTTTTTCAAAGTGGACATTATACTCTAATTATATGGCAAGGCGGTGCCTACACGTTGCTGTCGTCCAATCGCGGCTCGGCAGCTTCATTTACGATTTGTAACGAGTGCGTTAGCAAGTGACGTGCGCTAGGCGGGAAGGGGGGAGGACGTTAATTAATTTACATGAGAAGGTCTATACAACAGTAAATATAAGAATATCTAAAACTTTCAATTTAAAAATTTTATATAAAAAAACAAAAATGTTAAATTTTTGAATGGACTCTAATATTTCTCATAAAAAACTAAAAACATTTGCCCTCTTGAAAAAACACTCTATTTTTGAAAATAAAAAGTGTATACCTGTCTCTCACATCACAAAAACCCGTTACCTAGGCCATATTTTTCAAAATTTTCATCATTTATAAAGTGACTTTTGAACAGTCAAAAACGAATTTTTAGGTTTCCCAAAATATTTTGAATTGTTTCCATAATTTAATAATTAATTTAATAATTATAAAATATTTACTCATCCCTGATCAAAATATTTTCAAAAATAATTTTTGTTGTTTGATAAGCTCCCGTATACATAATATTAATACACACATTTATGTAAAAGCAGACGACCTTGTAGACGTTGAGCGTTTATAATTTAAAATCTAGACTAATCTATACAACTGTTTTTATATCTTTGAATACAAAAGTGAAATTTTTAATCATGAAGTTATTAATAGAATGTGTATAACAATACACGTTTTTTTTCCAGTTCATTCTGAATATGAATCGCAAAGAGACATTTAATTACATTATGTAAATACTTGACATTTAGAATAAATTATCAACATATGCAACGCAAACCACTTTATTAATAGAATGCCTGGCAGCGATACACGTTTTGTAAACTCTTGTTACGACAAGTTATGCGAGACATGTAATATGTAATAATATATAATGCAAGGCTGTCTGACTGCAGAAGGCTATACAACTTTTTACAAACCCGTTGGAATATTACCTGTAAGCACATAGCGAATGTAATAAAAAATGTGATTTATGTTTTAAAATTTATTTGTATTAAAAATAATATGTATAATCTAATTATAAAATAATTATATTAAACTAATATGTCTAGATGGATAAATAGATATTATATTATATTATATTTATGTTATAATTAACTTATATATATATATATATATATATATATATATATATACAAAAAAATATATTCTAAATAAATAATTGGGTCTATTTGTTAGAGTCAGTTGATGTAAATTTTATTCTTTAGTTATGCCTAAAATCTTTTCGCTCATTTTTAGTGAAATATTTTTTAGTGTATTTGCCATATGGCACATACACTATTGG
The DNA here is from genome assembly GCA_039654895.1 of Mongoloraphidia duomilia. Lineage (NCBI taxonomy): Eukaryota > Metazoa > Arthropoda > Insecta > Raphidioptera > Raphidiidae > Mongoloraphidia > Mongoloraphidia duomilia. The sequence goes on from JBDIXK010000033.1 coordinate 23,241, forward strand.
CGTCGGTCGGATGGTGGGACCTAGGGGTCGGACCAAAATTTCTCGACGTTTCATAGCCTCCTGAACAGTTTGCCACCATTTTTAAAAATGTTTATGTATATATGTATGTATATATATATATATACGTTCAACGCACTATTTTGCGTCCCTCTTATACCGCAGCACATATCAAATTGCTTCCTTGACGATTTTACGTCCGTATATCTGAAGCAAAAAAGTTTTGCCATGTAACTCCTTTAATATCGAAGTCAGAAGCGCCGACCCTGGAGCTTTCGGACTTTTATTCGCGTATCTTTTTGCTTCCGCTATTGAAATTACCCTACTTGCCCCCGTTCAGCCGCAAGCGGAATCAATTTAGTGTGATTTATGAAAGATGTATATTAAATTTTAGTTTACGATATTTCCGCAACTTTTTTTATTGTGGCGCTATTAATATACAGTTTTGTATATAAGGCGTTTACATTGGGCCGTAATTTGACTCCTCTATTAAATGTACCACGGCAACACCGTAAAAATATACAGATATCAGTACTAGGCACTATTTTGATTCTTTTCAATATTGTGCAGTTTTAACTCATTTTGGCATTTTGCTGTCAGAGTATATAGATTTCAATACTTGGCACTATTTTGATTCTTTTAGGTACGCTCTAGTTTCATTTCATTTTTGCGTTATATTGACTGGAATTTTTGACAGAATTAGTTTTTACACACTCGATGCGCGTTTCGCATTACAAGTTAGTAGTGTCAGACTTTTTCAATTGTTTTATTAAGTTCGTCATGACGTATATTTAGATCAAATTTAATTATTGAAATTTGACCCACTACCCGTTATCCAATTGAGTTGAAATTTTGCACACGTGTGTAAGTCCGGTGACAATGCAATATAGTATATCTAATATCGTTCTAGATCCAAAATGGCGGACGTCCTAAGATGGCGGCTCACCTTTTTTTGCAACCCCCTTGACATGGGTATCAAATGAAAGGGTTTCTAGAGTAGAATACGATAAACTACCTGACGCCATTCTACATTCAAAATGGCGGACGCCCCAAGATGGCGGCTCACCTTTTTCTTTACAACCCCCTTGACATGGGCGGCTTATTTTTTTCTTTGCAACCCACTTGACATGGGTATCAAACGAAAGGGTTTCATGAGCAGAATACGATAAGCTACGTGACGCCATTCTAAATTCAAAATAGCGGACGGCCCAAGATGGCGGGTAACCTATTACTTCAGAACTCCCATGACATGGGTATCAAATTAAATGATTTGAGGAGTAGAATACGATAAGCTACATGACATCATTCTAAAATCAAAATGGCGGACGCCCCAAGATGGCGGCTTTCCTTTTTCTTTACAACCCCCGACGTATCAAATGAAAGGGTTTGATGAGTAGATTAAAATAAGCCACATGACGTCATTCTAAATTCAAAATGGCGAACGCCCCAAGATGGCGGCCCAATTTTAATTTAAATTTTAATAAAGCAGATAACTGGGTCAGCTGATTAATATAAAATTGAAAATTTAGGACTTGGATTTTACATTTTTGTAAAATAATGAATTTATATATTTTTCTATTGTATAGAATTAATAGTATATTGTGTAACAAGTGTGCTAAATACATCTTTATTCGTCAGGCACGATGTTTTCAGCACGAGTAGTAGGAGAGCGCTCACGAGCCTTGGCGAGTGAGCATCGCGAGCCGAATACGAGTGCTGAAAACATCGCGCCTGACGCATAAATATTTAGCACACGTGTTGCACACTATACTTTATATAACACTTGCATGGTTTTAGCCTTTAATTGAATAATTTAATGTCACTGACAGAAGTACATCTCATAATAAAAACATTGAGCTCGATACAATATTTATTTACTTTGTTACCATAGTAACTATATTTCATTTATAACATCGAAAAGAGGTACATAAATGTTCATTAGATAACAGGTTTTCAAATGTTTTTCCATTATTCATCGAAAAGCGTTTCATAATGGATCATGATGTCACTTGTCAATAAACGGTCAATTAAGGTTCGCAAAACTGATACGAAAAAACACTAAAATCCTGCATGTATTATATAAAATAATTAATAAAGACTAAAAAGTAACAAATAACTTAAAAAAAAACTTTTTAAAAAACAATGGTTTTATTTTGAAACAAAATTGCACTAGAAAGTAGAAAATAATTTTTTTTAGTGATTATAAGTTGATCAGAATAGTTTTCAACATTTGTTAATAGAAAACCATTGGGCGTTAAAACATCATAACAGCATCAGTACCTAATATTTTATGAGCGCCCAATGGTTTTCTTTTAACAAATGTTGAAAACTCTTCTGATCAACTTATAATCACTAAAAAAAATTATTTTCTACTTTTTAGTGCAATTTTGTTTCAAAATAAAACCATTGTTTTTTAAAAAGTTTGTTTTTATGTTATTTTTAAAAATTGCGGATAGTTATTATTGGTACTTAGGTACAGGTGATCCGTCAGCCATTTACTCCTAAACTAATATAGATACAAAAAAAAGTTTTATACAACTTTTTTAACTTCCCACTGGAAGTTATTGTAATGGGTCCGAAAATCGAAATCAAAAAGGAAAAAAAATTTTTATGTTTCAAGGTCACTACACTATTTTTACACTACTTTTAGAAAGATGTCTGTGTGTGTGTGTGTGTGTGTGTGTGTGTGTGTGTACGTACGTACGTACGTACGTACGTATGTGTACATTTCTTTCAAAGACGAAATCTCGAGAACGAAAAATGATATCGACTACGTTAGGGTGCCAATCGACGCGTATTAACGTAAATATGATCTGAAAGAAATTTTTTCAAAATCGGTTCAGCCGTTCTTTTTTCTTAACCAAATAACCTCCAAAAAAGTAGATTTTACACAATATCTCGCGAATAAAAAATTATATCGACTTCGTAAGGGTGTCAATCGAGGCGTGTTAACGTCATTTTGATCCGACATAAATTTTATAAAAATCGGTTCAGCCGTTTTTTTTTTTTTTTTTTTTTTAAATTATTGATGTTTTAATGATTGAAATGATTACTTTTCTGTGTAATATCTAATTTAATTATTATTATTAAATATTTATCAAACTGGGAAGTTCGTCGTGTGGACCTCAAGGGTCGCACTTTAGTCCTAATAATCGACCCACCTCACGGCTTGTTTTAAGTTAATAATTAATAAAGCGGCTAATCTACTTTCTTAAACTTTGTAAAATCAATTAAAATGTAAAAAAATATAAAAACATTATTAATTTGTTTAAATTCTAAAGCACAGTATTTTATTTCTAATTTAAATTTATAACTAAAAACTAAACAATTATAAATAATAAATTAAATTCATTATTTTCTATCGTATTTAAAAAAAAAATTTTAACAATACAATATTCTGTTAATATCCAACCTAAACAACGCACAACTACGCATTATATTGATTCCATATACCTAACGTAATAGTGAAAACTTGTGATGTATATAATTTTACGTATTACGCAAAATTTTGATTCCTTACACCACAAGAGCAGGAAGAGGAGATCCCAATTAAAATTTATTATTTAAAATATATAAGTGAAATACTTATAATTTTTACTAGTCTTATCTCAGAATAATTAGTTGTTTCGTTTCAAAATAAAGCACTAAAAATTGATTATTTATTCTGATGTACCGTATTCTATTAGCTGAAATAAATTGGTAAAGTTTATACATTTTACTCTATTTTTTACAGTAATTAAATTAAATTAAATAAAAATTAATGTATTTCCCGATTGTATGAAATTAAAATAATTAATAAAGACTAAAAAGTAAAAAGTAAATAAATTAAAATTCTTTTTTTAAAACAATGGTTTTCTTTTAAATCAAAATGCACTAAAAAGTAGAGAATAATTTATTTTTTTCAGTTGAAAAGAAACCCATTGGGAAAAAATGTATACTTAGACAAAGTAATATTTTATGAGCGCCCGATGTCTTTCTTTTTAACTGAAAAAAAAAATATTTTCTACTTTTTAGTGCATTTTGATTTAAAAGAAAACAATAATTTGTTATTTAAGTTTTTTTTTAATTTCTTTTTTTTTATTTTAATATCTGAAAATTCCCTTTGTATCATCTTCGTAATGTAAACTGTTGGTAAAAATCTTTTTTTATATAAGATAAAACACTAACGCACATTTTTATTGATAAAAAATTAATATAGGAGAGCCTCTAAGGGGTGCCTGCTGCACGGGGCTCTACGCATCAGCGTACTAAGAGTATCGGTAAATCCATTGCTGTTAGTAATATTTTTTTATAAGAACAAATAATTACACCATTATAACTATTAATTTGATATTTACAATAATGGCAACCATAATTAATTTTAATCGGATAGATTTATTATTTAGGCATAGCGGTTATACATACAAGTAGAATCAAAATATTGTCATCTATGATTAATTCTTTGCATAAAAAACCGGTTTTCATCTGGCAACACTGTTGGAAGTAAAAAAAATAGCAAGATAAAATATATATTTTTTTATAAATGCAAAATAGTGTTAAATATGAAACTTAAATATACAGCCCGGAGTCATAAAGACTATACTTTATAAAGACGCAAAATATGGCTATAAATAAAAAAATGTATTTTCTACTTTTTAGAATACAAACATAAAAAGTAGACAGGGGGGTCAAAAATAACTGCAGAAGTCAGTATACACACTTAGATTCCTCCTAAACCCACTCCTTCTGGGAGACGTAGGAAGGTTTCAAAGTGAAAGGAATCAATATAGTTATGTAGATGTAAATATATATATATATATATTTATATATATATTTATATATATATGTGTGTACACGATAACTCTCGACAGACTTAATCGATTTAAACGAAATTTGGTACACACATTGGAACCCATTACCGCACGAAGCCTATTTAAAATGGGCCCGATCGGACCATTTTAAGGGTTGTATTTAGGGGTTGAAAAAAGTTTTTGGGCCCAAAAATACCGAAAAAATTCTCAGAATCGTTTCAAAATTGAAATTTAACCCTTTAGTAAAGATTAAAATGTTCTGTTAAAATTTTAATAAAATCGGCCCGACAGGACCGGACTTACAAAAATTTTATGAAAACACTGGTTTGCGGATAGTGATTTACTTACCGAAGGGTGTATTTAATTTGGTACAAAGGTTGCATTGATAATATTATTGAAATTAAGAAAAAAATATTATTTTAAGGGATGTATTAAGGGGTTAAATTTTTTATTTTGTCCAAAAACAGACTTATGTTTACATAATAAAGCCACAAGGCCTGCATTAGCAAATACACTATATTGTCGGCAGGGTTTGGCACTGCGACCCGAGTTTTTTTGGATTTGCCGTCTGTCTAATAATTTTTTTGTTTTTAAAGTCGGGTGTGGTCAAATGTTCAGAATTAAAGCCAGGTTCTAAGACCCAATTTTCAGACCATTCGATGTTCAAATTAGTCACTGGCAATATGTCCGGGTTTGAATCAATTTTGAAAAAAAAAGGTCTGTCCTTACAACTTTCTTCATGTGTCTCTAGATCCCATGGATGGACTATATGGTCCCAATTATACTTGCATTCGGCGAACGGGGTGTTAGGATGAGCCTTTTTGCATTTCACGTAGTGGATCCCTATGCGAGACCTCAACACTACGTGACTCCTATCAAAATAGCAGGATTCCATCTAAAATTGTAAAATCAAATAAATTAATTTAAAAACAAATACTTTTTTTCAACATCCGGTATAATATAATGTTCACAATCTAAGAAGCAATAATCGACCTTACTGATTGCAAATTTAGATTGAAAATTTGCAAATGTAGTACAGTATTTTACTTAAATTGATAATAAGCTAAATTTGTTATAAAAAAACTTTTTTTATATTAACTAGACATTAGTAAAAAATAAAAATGTTAAAATATACTTACATTTAATAAAATTTGATTAATTATAATAATAATAATTTATTATTATCGAACTATCGACACGGCTTAGTAGACACTGAGAGACTGAATCGAACTATCGGCACGGCTTAGTATACACTGAGAGACTGACAATTTAATTAAAAAATATTATCTCTTATATAGGTATTAAAAAAAGCGACAGTGTTACACCTTTGGAGAGGTGTACGTTAGTTGTCATAAACGCGTGGCCTACTTACTTAACCGCTATACTATTGTATAAGGTTACATTCTAAAATGTCCTTTCATATCTGTCCTCAATTGCAAAACCTTCGTGCAAATAATAAGTACGAATTACTGAATATCCCCTCAAAAAAGAAATCGAGTGCTATATAAAGACAGAAAAAAGTACGTAATATTAACCATTCCTAGTGTAACAGTTGTCTGTATATCATCAAGGAGTTCAAATAAGCAATAAGTTCAAAATAAACAAGGTATGTCCGGTATGTATGTATGTATGTTATTATTTTTATTTGAAAAACGTTTTAATGAATTTTAGCATGTTGTTTGTTGGATATTATTAGTGTATACATATCTTTGTGTCATTTAGTATGGAATCGCTAAGAAACTTCGCCCTCAACGCATCAACACGACAATTTACAAAGATTACGGCCCTACCTCAAGAGCAGTGGCTGCCTGTGAAGAAGTGCACACTCCAAAAAACGCAATTTGGAGACAGAATAAGAATAGAAACAGACCTGTACATGTTTGATTTGCCGCAGAGATACAATGAAGCGTTAGAAGAAGTAAGAGAACAGCTTTTTAAAGCTTCATATATAATGTATAAGGGTAGAGAACCTAAAAAATTTTCACCTCACCTTTTTGATTTCAAATAATGTGCAATATTATTATTACGTCATATTTTTTTTGCACAACTTGCATAAATGAAAAGCAGGCTTTTTTTCAAGCTAATCATATATTTTTCTTATTAAATCAAAGTAATCGCATTTGTAGAAGTTATGATATCATTCAATTTTTAAATCAATTACATGTAATTTCACAACAGCGATGCTATTTTTGTAAAAAAAAAAGTTTCAATACAGAAATGAGATATTGTTCGAAATGTTTGAACAGTTTGCAGTTTATTTCATTTATGAAATTAATTGTGGCAAATAAAGACATTTCTAAAAAAATTCAACACTTCGTAGCAAGATGCTTTTTGAATAATAATGACTTTCATATTTTTATTTTAAAACAATCTTAAATATAACGTGGAAATAATATTAATTTAAAATTTGTAAGCAAATAGTAGTGTAAGAACAAATTTATGTTCTTATTTTAATAAAATAATAAAACACAATAAATTCAGTTGAACAAAATCTCAATGAAATAAGTGTTCTCAATATTAAATGTTGATTAATTCTAAATCAATTTTTTTGTTGTTATCAAAACAAACTTCAATTTTTTAGCGTAACTAAGAAAATATAATTTTGACAAATTCATATCGAGAACGCGTGTTATTATAACAAACGAGTTTGCTATAATAGCACCCCCCCCTACGCGTGGAAAAAAAATTGAAATGGAAGATTCGAACTTCCAAACCAACTGCAAAACACCACGCGCAGGAAATAAAATGAGCTATCAGATAATATATTAAATATAAGCAAAATAATGTACAAAACATTAAATAATATACACTAAAAAAAAATCAATTTTCAATGTTTGCAGTTTTTAAACGATCACAAGAAACACTATCTTGACGACCATTAATGTCTAAAATAAAGTATTTATCACTTTTTGAAATTACACGAAAAGGTCCACTGTATGATGGTTTTAAACTAGAGAAAGCGTTAATGTTTCGCACAAACACAAAATCTGCATTAATTAATGGATTTGAAAACTTAGGAATCTCCTTATCAAAATAGTACTTCTGCAAATTTGTTTTTAAACGATTAATAAAATCACTATCAGTAGGATTGACTAATTTTTGTTCAAAAAATTCTGCAGGAAGTCTAAGGGAAGATCCATATAACATCTCAGCAGGACTGGCATTCACTTCTTTCTTTATTGAAGAACGAATAGAGAGTAAAGTCCAAGGTAAAACATCAGTCCAGTTTTGCTGAGAAGCACATTTCAAAGATTCTTTTAAACGTCTATGGAATCTTTCGACGAGGCCATTAGATTGGGGATGGTAGCTCGTCGTCATTATATGTTCAGTACCTATTTCTTTAAGAAAATGTTTCCACATGGTTGACTGAAATTGCAGTCCTCTATCAGTAGTAATTTTTCCTGGACAACCAAAACGGGAAATCCAGTCAGAAATGAAAACATTGATTATATTTTCAGTTGAAATGTCTGTTAACGGTAAAGCTTCCGGCCAACGTGAAAAACGGTCAACGATGGTCAGTAGATACTTGAATCCATTACAAAAGGGTAAAGATACAATATCTAAATGTATATGATCAAATCTGTTATCAGGTTCCTTAATAGGAAAAATTGGTAGTTTCACATGAGTCGTTATCTTATTTTGCTGGCAATTTAAACAATGCCGTGTCCATTCTCTCACTTGTTTATTCATACCTGGCCAAAAAAATCTGCTGACCAATTGATTTTGCGTTGAACGTATACCAGGATGACCAAGATTATGAACAGAATCAAAAATATTTCGTCGAAAATCATCTGGTATATAAGGACGAGGTTTCTTTGTTGAAAACTCACACCAAATCATTTTTCCGTTTTTTAATTTAAATTGTTTAAAATTAAATCTCGGTTTTGAAATTAATTTTAAAAGTTCTTGATTGTTATTTTGTGCAATAGAAATGTCATTGAAATCTATTGAAATGCCATCAGGGCAATAAACTTGATTAATACGTTTTTTATTTGTTTTAAAATTAATAATATTTATTCTTGAAAGAACATCAGCAGGGATGTTTTCTTTGCCTTTAATGTGACAAACATCTGACGTAAATTGTTGAATAAATAAAAGTTGTCGGAGTTCTCTTGGTAGATAATTATCCGATTTAGATTTCAACGCCAAAGTAATTGGACGATGATCAGTAAAAATCGTAAAATGACGACCTTCAATATAATGTCTGAACTTCTTAATTGAGCAATAAATTGCAAGAAGTTCTCGTGAAAATACACTGTACTTTGTTTCGGTTTTTGTTAACTTCCTGGAGAAAAAAGCAAGTGGCTTGAATTCATTATTAATTTTCTGCTGAAGAACTGCACCAATTCCAATATCTGAAGCATCGGTGCTGATAGACAATGGTGCTCCTCGAACAGGATGCGAAAGAAGGGCACATTGTGCTAATGCGTTCTTCGCGTACTTAAATGATTCCAAAGCTGGAACATCAAGAGATACAGGTTTATCTGTAGCTTTACCAGGAATTATAAATTTATTTAAAGGAGCTAAAATTGATCCACAATTATAAATAAATCTATTATAAAAATTAATTAACCCTAAAAAGTTACGTAACTTTCGTTGAGAATCAGGAATAGGATAATCTTGAATAACTTTGACTTTTTCTGGTAGTGGACTAATTCCGTTAGTTGTGACAAGGTGTCCTAAGAAAGTGAGTTCTTTCACTGCAAAAATACATTTTTTTGAATTAATTGTTAAGCCAAAATCATTTAATCTTTTGAAAAGTAAATTTATATGATTAAGATGTTGTTCTTCATCATCGCTAAAAACTAAAATGTCATCTAAATATACAAATACAAAATTAAAACCGGAAATAACTGTAGACATAAATCTTGAAAAAGTTTGACCAGCATTTCTCAGACCAAAATTCATCTGTAAATATTCAAAAGAACCAAATGGAGTAATAATAGTAGTTTTGGGAATATCTTCGGGATGTATTGGGATTTGGAAATACGCTTGTTTTAAATCTATTTTAGAAAATATTTTTTTGTTTGAAATCTTGTATGTAAAATCTTGTAAAAAAGGAATGGGATATCTGTCAGGAATAGTAATAGCATTAAGTCTACGATAATCTCCACAGGCACGATAAGATCCGTCTTCTTTTTTAACCATGTGAAGAGGGCTTGACCAGGGGCTATTAGAACGTCTAACAATTCCTGACTCAAGTAGTCTATCAAATTCAGATTTGGCAATATCGTACTGTTCAGGATTAAGTCTTCTAGGTGCAGAAAAAATTGGTTTACCATCAGTAAAAATCCTGTGAAAAAAATTATGATTAATTTTTTTCTTAAGGTCAAAATTAGTTAAATCAGGGTATTTGTCAAGTAATTTTAAATAGGGGTTAGTAAGGGAAATATTTGACACATAGCTATTTGCAAGTGAAAGTTGCCTAGAAGATAAGTCGATGGAAATATTAAAATGTGTTAAAAAATCTAGTCCAAGGATTGGAAATTGAACTGGGGCTACAAAAAAATTCCAGTAGAATAGTCTACCTAGGTTAAAATCTAATTTTAAGTTTACTTTACTAGTGGCTTTGATATAAGAACCGTTTGCAGCAGTAAAAAATTTAGTAATAAAATTCATATCTTGTTTAAAATTATTAGAAATTGAACTTGGTATAAAACTGTTAGTTGAGCCTGTATCTATTAAAAATTTTATATTATTAATTTTGTCAAGAGAAAATAATAGTTGAGGGGATTGGATTTGCGTGTTTGAATGTTCAGAAACCAATCCAATTCTGAACAAATTTAGATTTTCCGATTTCTCGTAAAAAATACATTGAGGGACACATTTGTTTGCACGACGGCCAAAATTTTTGTGATAAAAACATATAAAAGGTTCATTATTGTAGGAAACTTGGTGAGAATTTTCATTCGAAAAACGTTTATTATAATTATAATTAGAAGAAGATGATTCAATAGAATTGATACGATTATTAATTTTATCGATAGAATCGGTAAGTTGTTTAAGAAAGCTAGATTCAGAAGAAGATTTAAGTGAATTGCATGATTCATTTTGATTTATTAAAAAAATTTTGTCGGCAATATTAGCAAGCGAACTTAAATTTTGATTTAAATTTGGAATAAGGGAAATTTGTATATTATTAGGAAGTTTATTGATAAAAATTTGTTTAAGAGCTTCTTCTGGTAAATTTAAATTTCTAGAATAACGTTGAATATTGTTAAGAATAGAAGATGGTTTCTCAATATTATTAGAATCGTCAATTGAAAAAAGTTTTTTTAAATTATTATTTTGGTCAATATTAAATTTAAGTAAAATTTCTTTTTTTAAAATTTCGTAATGATCGTTTTCTGGGATATTAAAAATTAAATTACTGACCAGTGTGGCAATAGATATTGGTAAAGAAGAAACCAATAGGTCATACTGTTTTAAAGAATTCTTAATATTATTAAGAGAGAAAAGTCTCTCAACTTGTATAAAATACAACTCTGGATCTATTAAACTAAATTCTGGTAGTTTAATATTATTTGTCATGTTGATAAATTATAAAAAAATTACTTATCTTAAATATAAAAATTGTGTTCCTTTCACTAGGGGTCACCAATTGTAAGAACAAATTTATGTTCTTATTTTAATAAAATAATAAAACACAATAAATTCAGTTGAACAAAATCTCAATGAAATAAGTGTTCTCAATATTAAATGTTGATTAATTCTAAATCAATTTTTTTGTTGTTATCAAAACAAACTTCAATTTTTTAGCGTAACTAAGAAAATATAATTTTGACAAATTCATATCGAGAACGCGTGTTATTATAACAAACGAGTTTGCTATAGTAGTATACCACCACCACCACCGCAACCCCCCTCTTTTAGTCACCTTCTTTGATTAGTTTTGTTAATTTCAAAGTTAAAAAACTTAATATTTTTAATTATAATTTTGATATTCGTTTATTATTATTACAAAAAAAATGTTCGAGTGCAGTATTTGTAAAAGAGTTTTTACGAGACTTGATAATAAAAATACACATGAAAACAGTCACGCTGTCAATTATTTAAAGGACGGGTTGCACGAATGCCTGGTATGTGGATTATACGTAACAAGACCTTGCAACTTAAAAAAGCATTTGGCCGTCTCTCATAACTTAATAAAACCTCCAAAAACAGTCTGCAGTTCAGTCGCTGTAGATCCTTCACACAGTTCAGATAACATGAAGCGGTCAGTTGATAACGTTGATTTATCAACAACTTTTGATAAAAAAAGACAAAAAGCCAACACCAACAACACCCGCTTATGTGAATTCTGTGGCGATGTAGTGCCGGCTGTTTCGTTTGTCGCTCATATTAGAAGTAATCAGCATAAAAAAAATTCTTTTGTTCCTCTCGATAGAAACGTGCAAGTAATGCAAAGTGCTTTTAAAAAAAGAATAATTTCTT
>JBDIXK010000034.1:0-34182 GCA_039654895.1 Mongoloraphidia duomilia
ATTCAAATGATAAAATTTTTTTTTTTATAGTTATTTTTTGACGCATCAACATCGAAGGTCATTAGCGTCCGGAACTATAAATTATTAATCAAATGAAACTATATAAGCGTATACAATCCTGTTGAGTGGAGGAACGATAGTATGAGATTAATTCCGTTTTCTGAATCTTCAAATATATTAGGGAGATCGACGGTAAATCCGCAAGAGATTCGTGCAACAGCATATTGTGGACATTCCAGGAAAATATGTTTAATGCTGACAGGGACTTTACATAAATCACACTGCGGACGATCGGTCTTGTCAAAAAGATATTTATGCGTCAGTAAAGTATGTCCTAGTCTAACTCGGGTCATTACTATCTGATCCTTCCTCGAAGATAGTATAGGAGTCGTCCATGGTTTAATGGATGGTTTGATTTCCCTAAGTTTATTATCAGTTGTAGTTTGCCAGCGGTTTCTCCACTTATCTAAAGATTTTCTTTTTAGTTCTGTTTTCATGTCGGTATAGCAGATAAAACTGTCTCGGATTATATCTGTGTTATCATTTGCCGCACAATGAGCAGCGGTGTCAGCCTGTTCATTGCCGGCAAAACCGACGTGCGATGGAACCCAGAGAAATACGATCTGTTTTTCAATGTGAATTAAGTCAGAAAGCTTATCCTGAACTCTTGCGGCAATTTGATTAGTTGGATATATATTTTTAATACTTAATGGAACTATAGGAGTCTGTGATTATAATAAATTTCTTTGCTGTTTGCCTTCCAATAAATTCCAGCGCTTTTACATACATCTCTCCAGTGAAAACAGTTGCCCATCCTGAAAGTTTGTATTTGCCAGTGAAATTTTCGGAGACAAATGCACAGCCTACAGAAGTATTGGACTTCTTAGTTTGTCATATGCCAGCAAAGTTCTCGCAGTCCCCGATCTCCCCATGCATGCACCTCTTGTTAAAAATTTGGACGCCAATAAAAATTCTAGCTCCCAAAAAAGAAATGTTTCATTTCCGCAAAGAATTTAATGTTGTGTTTGGTGTTTCTGGTATTGTGTAATTTGTCATTGTTATTTCGTAAAAATATTAATGTGGAATAATGGTCGGTGATGGTGGATTCAAAAATTGCCGTATTGACAATTTTCTTGGTTCTGATCATAATATGGCCGATACAGGACAGGGAGTTTGTGGAGACTCTAGTCGGTTTTGTTATTCCGTGTTAAGTTATATTCTGAAATGAGATCTAAATATTCATTTGCCTGCAAATGTTTGTTTTGATCTAAAATTTTGATGTTGATATCTCCTAACATGATTATTTCTTTTCCTCGTAATGTATTGAAAAGTTCGCTTAATGAGTCTAGGAAAGGGGATATGTTATGTGTGGAAGGAGATCTATATACAGCAATCAGTGTAAGATAGTTAGTAAGTTCGACTTTCAAAACAGTTCGATCCATCCAAATTACTTTCTGAAACATTAACATCAAGATTATTTTTTATATATACCACCACGCCATCATTTTGACCTCGATGTCTTTCAATCTGATAGCTGGTGTAGCCGTTAAGTTGTATGTTTTGATGTTTCATTCAGCCAGCATTCCGACAAAACAACATCGAAGTCAATTTCTAAAGTTCGTAGCAATATCAATAATTCATTAAAGTTCTTCCTGATGCTTCTAATATTCAGGCTGATTACTCTCAATGATGTATCTAATGACAACAGAGATCTGATGTCATTTGGTTGCAATGTCGAAATTTCCCCGACTGTACCTATCGATTCTATTTCTGAACCATATTGCTCAATACAGCTTAAATTGGCTATTGACAAAGAAGATTTCTATTAGTACAAAATAATTTCCAAATTCAAATAATTAGAAAATATAAAGGGTAAAAAAGAAAACAGAACAAATATCTATAATATACTTAATATGAGATAAAAAAATGTAATTTTTATTGTAATTTTTATCGATAATTGACGAATTTATAGCATAACTACATGCTCTTAAATTAAATAAATATCTATCTATCTATCTATCTATAGATAAATAAATAAATAAAGCAACGGAATATAGTAGATACTTATTAATAGAAAATAATAGATAAAAGAAAAGTTATTACACAAAGTTTAATCTGAAAAAAAAATTAAGGGTCAGAATTAAAGATCAGAAAAATCAAAAAATATATAATACTAGCGGTCCCGTCCGGCTTCGCCCGGGTGCTAAGAAAGCCCGGGTGCAATACACTACTCACTCGCTTCGCTCGTTCGCTTGAATATTATAAATACACTACTCACTCGCTTCGCTCGTTCGCTTGAATATTATAATTACATTACTCACTCGCTTCGCTCGTTCGTTTGAATTTTATTAATACACTACTCACTCGCTTCGCTCGTTCGCTTGAATCTTTTCGCCTACTCACTCGCTTCGCTCGTTCGCTTGAATATTATAAATACACTACTCACTCGCTTCGCTCGTTCGCCATATATGTATTTTTTAAAGCTTAATATAAAAATCGCGATTAAAAATCAGGGGTTGATCGTATAAGGGTGAAAATTTAGAGTTGTATGTATTTTTCAATGCTGAATCATGAAAAAATTAAAACAAAAAATTTTGTCCAAAAAATAAAAAAAAAAAATTTGGGGTGGACCACCCTTAACATTTAGGGGGATGAAAAATAGATGTCCGATTCTCCACCCTACCCGATAAGCACACAAAATTTCATCAAAATCGGTCCAGCCGTTTCGGAGGAGTTCAATAACGTACACCGCGACACGAGAATTTTATATATAAGATATAGTTTCTTTAACTCCCCGTAGAGCATAGGGCCTTCACAATGTCTTTCCATACGCGTCTGTCTCTTGCTTTGATTTTGATGCCTGACCAAGTGTATTTATTTATTTTATTGTAGATTATAGACGCGTCGACAACTTAGGTCATTAGCGTCTTAATTACATTAAATAACAACATCCTTAAAACTAAATGACATCACAAAACATCCATGAGCGGAGGTGGGATTCGAACCCACGACAGTGTGATCCAAAGGTCGGCTACGCTAACCGCCATCAGGTGTACCCCTTTTGCTTGTATTCTTTAACTATTGCGCGGCGCCGCGTACTTGATTTATGTCCCCTTCTTCTTTCTTTTCTGAGCGTGTGTCCTATCCATTTCCATTTTTTTTTGTTTTTATTTCTTGGTCGATGGGTCTTACCATTTTCCATAAATTGATATTTCTAATTTTCTCTGGCCATCTTGTATTGAGAATAAGTGTGTGGTTACACTAGATGTGGATACGTGCGATTTTTTAGTCGTACGACATCGCATTTAGAAACAAACCGACTCATTTAAGTGTGAGTGGTTACAGTGCGTGCGTTATCGTCGGACGTTGTCGTGCGATGTCGTCCGACCATTGCAGAGAAACAAACTTGTTTGTTTTTCCATGTGACATCGTACGACTTTTAGTCTAAAGCCAGTAGTTAAGTGAGCGAATAGTGTCTTTAAAAAACGATTTCCTTCAATATTTTTATTTAAAATGAATTTAGAAAGACTGATTATATGTGTGCAATCAAGATCTCTATTATAGGAACAGAAATGTAAAGACAACCATTAACTCATTAAAGAGGGTTACATATTCTCCTTCCTTATCCCTTATACTTTTTCTTTTTAGTAAGTATTTCGTATTTCAAAAACGGATTTTCAAGAAAATACAAATCGTCTTCGTCATCCATGTGAACAAATCGTACGCAACAAATCGCAAATAGTATAACCATTAACCACTTTATCGTACGACTATCAGTCGCACGACATCGTATGATAAAAAATCGCACGTATTCGCATCTAGTGTAACCACACACTTAATCTTAGGCTTCTATTGACGAAGGTTTGTAGTTTATGCGATTGAGCCGTATAAAAGAATCGTTTTTACATTTGTATTAAAGATCCGCAGTTTCATTCTCCTGTATATCTTGTCGATCTCCACACCTGGTGTAATAATGCAAACGCCCTTTTTGCTTTGTTTATTCTGTTGCTGATGTCTGATTCATTGCCGCCCTTGTTAGTTACCACTGAACCTAAGTAACAGAACTTTTGTTCTTGTTTAATATTGTTTAGGCTCTGATTGCTTGTCTGACTAACTCTCATGTGAACGGTTTTTTTGAGGTTGATTTTTAAGTCTGCTTTTAAGGCTTCTGCTTGCAATGACTCCATTTTAAGTTGCATATCTTTTTGCGTTTGACTTAGTAATTCAACGTCATTTACATAATCTAGGACCTAGGTGGTTTAATTTCCTATTCCAGGTCTACTGAAGTCCAGCCTTTGAATTTTTAAAAGTTTCTAGAACATCAAGAACCAATATGAACAGAAATGGTGATAATACACAGCCTTGTTTTACACCACAGTTAACTTTAAAAGGGTCGGAAAGAAAGTCATCTTGTTTGACTCTACAGTTGTAGCTGTTCTGCAAGCTTTTAATTATATTGACTAGTTAAGTGGACCTGGTGCAAAACTTTTTTGCAAGTGTCTTTTAAGAGTTTTCTGAAGTCCAAGTGTTTTCTGAAGCCCAAGTGTTTTCTATAGGCTTGCGGCCCGGCCCTTCGGGCCGCCCTGTTAACTTTGTTTGCAACGTGAAACTTTCTTGCATGTGTTTTTGCCATAGTTTTTTTTTTTTCGCCGAATATTCGGCGCTTCGACCGAGAGCGTTATTCGCCCAAATCACTATTCGTGGCATCTCTATTTATTACATCAAACGCTTTTGAAAAATCTATTTGGGCAAGCAGTGAGATTTCAGAATTATCGGATGCACGAACCAGATCATCACATAGATTTAGTAGACTTGAAGTGGTTGAATAACCTCTACGAAATGCAGATTCCGTTGATGGAAGAATATTATTATGTTCAAGATAGTCCCTAATCTGTCTGCAACAAACTGTTTCTAATACTTTAGATAAACGCTGGCAAAATGCTTATAGGTTTTAGATCATTAAATGTGATCGGAGAGTTTATTTTGGGAATTGGTTTGATAAGTGCAATTTTCCATAAGGAGGGAATTTCTTGTGAAAGTATAGAATAATTGACAATGTGTGTTACATTAGGACTAATGAAGGACAAAGCTAGCTTTAGCATTCTAGACGAAATGTTATCAAAACCAATAGCCTCAGATTTTAAATTGATTATAATTGATGCTGTTTCAAAAATTGTAGCTAAATTAAATCTAAACGAATTATATTGTTTTCTGAATATTCATTTAATACTGCATGCGTCGATTTTTCCCAAAACAATAGGGCTTTTCCTTTTTACATGTCTAACATGATAACAACCTACCAAAATTTGGTTTCGATCCGCTCAGCCGTTTGGCTTGTATCGCGCTCATAGACAGATGAACAGGCTGTTTTCAGGCACTAGAAAAAAATCACATTCCCATTTAAAGAAAAAATCACAGTAAAATTCTGCATCATATTAATATTTTTAGTAATTTAGGACATATTACTGATCATTAATTAGTAAATATGATCAGTGTTCCACTTTAAACGAGTGGTACTCGTTTAAAATGAAACTTTTCTTGCCTGCATCTATCAGTATTTAATATGACCTGTAATTTAGCTAAGAACGTCGAAAATCAACCTTACCATAAGTCACTTTTCAAATATTTCTGATGAAACCTTTGATATTAAATTAATAGTTATTTAATACTGAACTAGTTAAAATGTATTACGCGAACGTAAGCAGAAGCACACAGATATAATATATTATATTATTTTCAAAATAACCGTTTCGGCGAAACCGCGAAACGGTGTAAATATTTCAGATGTAGTAAGCAGGGTTGTTAGTTTTGGCAATTTTTTAAAACCAAATTGGCTATCTTTTCTGTGAAATTTACCGTGTTTTTTTAATTGTCAATGACTATTACCCTCTGCCCCAATACCCACTATGAAAAAAGGTTTTAGAAGATATTAAAATTTGCTTACAATAATATTTACAAATAGACAATAAAAATTTAAACACAAGGTTTGAGTTTCTGTGGACGGCTACTGAATAAATTTAATAAAAATTTAATTTTGGTTTTTGAGGATGAGGTACTCAACGATTATGAAGCCCGCGCTTTAATGAGGTCCCAGGCGCACGCCTCATGTGCCTGTACGGTAATGCGCCACTGCTTTTTTGGATAGCTTAATTACGTGTATTACCCAACAAGAGTGGAGAATCGAGATACTTTTCAAATTAATATATCTTTTAAATTGGAGTTGAGAAAAATCCCTCCAATGATGTAGGTGGTAGAATTTTTTTAAATTGAATTTGTGTTTTTATTCCTATGGCATTTTAATTATATTTTGCTTGATAATTTTTTTTATAATTTTTAAGGACACACCTTATTTAATGGACTTTAAATAAATTATAGTTATAATTTGCTCAATAGTAAAGTGTGTACTGTAAAGTTTTATCGTTGTGTTGCCCCAAATAAAAATTT
Source organism: Mongoloraphidia duomilia (assembly GCA_039654895.1). Classification (NCBI taxonomy): domain Eukaryota; kingdom Metazoa; phylum Arthropoda; class Insecta; order Raphidioptera; family Raphidiidae; genus Mongoloraphidia; species Mongoloraphidia duomilia. Next base: position 6,445 of record JBDIXK010000034.1, read on the forward strand.
ATTTCGAGCCTATAAATGAAATTTCTATTTATTAGAATTTAACATTGTATGTTTGAGCGACTAGTTATGCCGCGACACCACTTGTTGAGTCGTGCTGCTGTTAGCGGCATGTGCAATATAATTATATTACATATTAAAATAATTTCATGGGTTACAATGCAGCTAAATTAACCCTGCCATAGTTAATTAGTTAGTGCTCAATGTGACTGTTTTATGTGTGTAGATTTTATTAGTTTAAATTTTCGCTTTTAAATATTACAATGTGTAGTGGTTTTTATTGGTAATAAAGTTAAAAGGGTTAATTGTTATTATTTAATGAAATCAAGACGCTAAAGACGTAAGTTGTCGACACGTAAATTACAATAAATAAAATAAAATAAATATTGATAATAAAGATTAAGTCAGGTAATTATTATCTAAAAATTGTGACTTTGAATAATGTATAAATGTTTATTAATTTATGACAGTTTCAATTACTATATTAAAACTTTTCGGAGTGTGATGCTGTAATAGTAAATAAGTCACTAATTGACGTACTATTATTTAGCTAATACATGGAATAAACAGTTTAACAGAGTGTGTTTGCTAGGTGTCATATGAACTGACTGTTACTCCGTTCAGGTAAAGTGACCTATAATAGCGATAGCAATAGATCAGGCGCTGCTAGTAAACGAGCTAAATAAAAAAAAGTGAATTGGGGGAGATTATTGTTAACAAAAAACTAGTGGATAACGCTGGAAAGAATGATCTTTTGGTTATTAAATACATCAATTTGCATTTTAGTGAAAGTGCAGAATTGGATAATATAATCATAAACTACAAGTTGAAATCGAAAATCTGAAAAAACAACTGATTATAGGTAATAATAATAATAATGAATTTTATTAATATAGAGGTATAATAATACATAGTGTAAAATACATTTGCTTAAATAATATACTTATAAAATTAAATAAAATATACCTACTAATTATATTATGTAACTCTAATTATAATTATATATAAATATTTAACGAGCACGCAAAAAAAATATTGATCTGGAAAAAATTACAATGTAATTGTGTGTGGAGATTTCAACATTAGTTTTCTAACTGACATTTTAAACAAATTAAATAAATAAAATAATAATAACCGCTTCTACTAAAAATGCTTCAAATGGTAACAGAGCGTGTACCAAAGTGATTCGGTTAAATTACTAAATAATCTTAACACGACAAATAAAAATTAGATTTTCATATATCCAACTAATAAATACGAAATACACAATATTATTAATAAGTTGAGTTTAAGCAAATGCAGGGACGTATTTAATTTAAATAGCAAAATTCTTAAACATATTAATGACTTAATTGCCGAACCGTTACCCAAATTAAAAATAATTGTATCGAAAATTGTGTTTTTCCGAACATAATAAAATCTAGGAAAGTAATTCCTATTCATAAAAAATGGTGACGCGATTTGCGAATGATATGACTAATTTTCATCCAATCTCGATCATTATATTTCTTTCAATTTTTTTTTAATATGTCTTAACAACTAGAATTGTAAAATTTCTTGAAAAAAATTAAATTCTCACTGAATTTCAATTCGGCTTTGGATCAGCGGGTCGACTGTAGAAGCATGGATTAATATTATGGATACTATTTTCGACAATAGATTCAATGACGTACAAACGGAAGCACTCTCTGTGAAATTATGTAAGGCCTATTAAGTTTTACCGTGACAAATTTTGAGGACCTTTGTTTTTCATTGCCCTTAATCGTGAAAATTCAGTAAGGACCATTGTTATTCAGCATTTAATAGTAACCGTGAATTTACCTTAAGGACCTTTGTGTTTTGGATAGGCTACAAGGAATGAGAAATAAGGATCCAAGAACTTATAAGAACCGTACACATCGAGAACAAAATAACATAACGTGCGAATTGACTGATGTACGAATGACTGTTCTTGCATAAATCCGTGAATTTAATAAATCTACTTTAACTAACATTTTACAAAGAACTATTAAATTACTCAAATATGAATCAACAATAAGACCTAGTTATTGTTGCTCATCAGTGGCGTACTTATTATTGAGGTTCCAGACAGTTTTACATCATTTCCACGGATAAGTAAAAAAGCGCTACAATATTTAAGATTATTGATTGTTGTGCGCCAGTAGCGTCTATATATTGTATTGAGTGAGAAGCTTGCGGATAATTATTGTGTATGTCGGATTAATGTTGATTGTCAGTGACGCACCTCGCTAATAATTGGTCATAATTACTGTTACTGGTTTGAAAATCGACAGCGTAAAAGTGATCAGAGAGTCTATTTTAATGTGTGGACGCACTGTTGGGTAAATCGTAGTCTCTGTGCTGTGAGCGGATGTAACGACACGGTACCTCTGTTCCTTTAACGGGCTTTTGGCTTGTAGTATTGGAATTTAATAGGATTGAGTTCGTGGTTCTTTAAATAAATAATTAGTACAATTTCATTTTTAATACTTTGTTTTTATTAAATACGAGTACTCTGGAAGGTACGTCTATTCTTATGTAAAATTCTGTACCGACTATTATACAGCGTTATGAAACTGTTTATTTCATCTCTCGGCCCTTGGCCCTTAGCCACAATATATCTGTCATTATTTTGTGTATAGTTCAAGTGATTATTTACTATTTCTCAGAACACATTTAGATACAACTTCGTACAAAAACAATGTGTAAAACCACCCTTATTTATTTCTTTGTTAAAATAACAAAGTACCTATTATATATACAAGATAAGAGAGGGATTTTTGAAAACTTACTTATAAATCCAACACGCCGCCTCAAAAATTAATCTCTTAATACACAATAATGATTACTTTACATAAAATTATTACATTGACAATTAATGATAATAATCTCATTAACTAAGAACATACCTTCCTTGTACTCTCTCTGGGCAGGTCACAGTGTAACCGTTACATTATGATCCAACATTATTACAGTTAATAACTTTGTGTATACTTATATTATATAATATAATTTATATATATGTTATTGATTAATATTTTTCAATATTTCTCAAAATAAATAATTATTATTCATTAATTATTTCCTTCTAAGGCCATCTTGGTTCTCAGGTCGATAAATCTGGCCTTTGGCAGCGGCTTGGTCAGCATCTCTGCGATTTGCTCGCCTGTTGAAATATATTTTAAAATTACTGTTTTTTTCTCACATTGTCCTCGGGAGAAATGATACTTAATGTCAATATGTTTGGATCTTTTATGACTTGATGGATTATTTGCTATACTTATGCACCCATTATTTTCTTGATATATTAAGATATGATCCTTTGTTTCAAGGCTTACACCTGATGCCAAAGATTTTAACCACACGGCCTCTGACAGCTTCAAACAGTGCCATAATATATACAGCCTCTTTTTGTATTCCAACATATTGTACATCTATCGTACAACTTAAACAAGTAACCTGTTGTACTTTTTCTAACAGAATAATCATTTCCTCCCCAATCAGAAATTTCATAACCAGTAAAAATACTCTTGTACTCTGCTCGTACATAATTCAAGTTTAAAATAATTATTATACCCTTTAAATATTTGAGTACTCGTATTAAACATTGCCACAGTTCTTTATTATTTTTATTCGTATATTTATTTAATATACTTGACGCTAATGACCTAAGTTGTCGACGCGTCTATAATTTACAATAAATAAATAAATTTAATATACTTATAGTTACACTGAAGTCGGGTCTTGTACATTTCATTAAATACATCAAACATCTAATGAGAATTAGACTCCAATGTTTTATAATGATTTTCACGTTCTAAGGGTGTGTCTACAGGCTTACAATCAAACATATTAAGTTGATTTAATTTTGCCTTAATACATGTGCTTTGGTCTAGTGTTATTTGGCATTATGCCTCGTAATTATATTTCCCAAGAAAAGTACTTTAACTTCTTTTAAATCAATCATTGAAAGTTTTATTCGTTAAATATTCCTTAGAAGTTAAAACTCTTCATTCTATTAATATTTGCAGTACAAATTACTAGATCCCTACACATAATACGACATAAATATTTTTAGACACACCCCCTCTATTTAGTATGTACATGCACCTATCTCCTGAGGAATTTGTAAAACCTTTTTCTTTGAGGGTCTTTTCAAATACTTGAAATCAGCATCTTGCGGCTTGTTTTAAACCGTATAATAATGCTTTATTTAACTTGCAGACCTGATTGTCCTTGCTCTTTACAACCTCAGGTACTTATCTGTGTGAAGATGGCCCCCCAAATATAAAAAAACAATATTATACCATATGGAATCGTTTGGTGGTCGTTTGGTGGTGATTGGTGGCCCAATTTTATCGTTTGGTGGTAAAAAATAGAGAATTGCTAGCCGTTTTGAAAAATGGGGGGCCATCTTCATTACGTAATTACCCTGCGTCTCGACCCTCGACCCTGCGTCGCACCGATCTTTGTTCTCCCGCGTTGTTTCGTTCGCGTTCTTCATCTTCTTCTTCTTCTTCGTCACCGCCGCCCTGTACTCCGTTGCATATAAATCGCTCGTAGCACTCGACGTACGTGCATCGACGAGCGTCTTCTCCAATATCCGTCTGCAGGCGATTCAAACCGAACCAAGCCAACAATGTGCGCTTGGCATTGATTATCTCCATGATTTCGGCCGCGTCCCGTTGAAGTCCTTCGCGATCCATTATAATCGCGTGCATGTTCTCAACGTATACGGCGAGTTTCCTTCCGGCGTGGCTCTCCGCGCTCCTCTCGAAATTGATCAGACGCCACGTGGCTTCCGGACTGCCGACGTAACGACAGTCAGCGTACCTGGTGAGCTCGTCGTACTGCAACGGTACGTCGTCTCGCGCTTCGCCGTCCCCGTCTACGGCCACCGGTCTCACAACGGCCGCATCGCCTCCTTTGTTAATGTACTTGTGGATGTACTTGACTGTCCTGTACGAAGTACATCCCTCGACGTTGATGTGGCACCGGTACTTCTTGAGCAAGTACGCGTTGTACGGCACCACCCAACCGTTGTCGTAACGACGACCCGTCCTCAGATCGTCGTAAGTGCGTCCGTTGTCCGGTCTTTTGTATTGCGGCCTTCCTTTGCCCACCTCTTAGTCGCCTCGCGGTGCGGTTTCGGGTATCGCTTCACGCACCGTTCGTCGCGCATGCACACCGGCCTCGGTCCCTCGACAGCGACGACGTCGTATCCGTAACACGACTGGTGGATCATGTGACGACCGACCAAGTCGTAAAGTTCCGGATCGACTCTGCGATCGGGAATGTCGGCCGATATCGCCTTGTCGACCGTTTCGCCGTTTCTCAACTTGTCCGGATCCTGCATCGTAACGACGAGGTGAATGTGTGGCAGTCCTCGCTTCTGAAATTCCACCGCGTAGACGTAGGACTTGACCTTGCCGAATATCCCGTTCTTCGCGATGTCGTCGACGATGGCCTTCGCCTTCAGATGAAAGACGCGCGCGACCAAGTCCGGCCGATTCTCGACCTTCTGTCCGGCCGGAAGATTATCCTTGATCTCCGGCCACGATTTGTCGCACGTGATCGTTACGAAATAGTCGGGTCGTCCGTATCTCGCGACCATCGCTATCGCGTCCAAATAGTTTTGATGGTAATGCTCTTTGCCGCCTATGAACGTGGCCGGCAACTTTACCATCTTTCCGATGCGATCGTCGTTCGGTTCGACGACGCCGTCTCTGACTCGCTGCAGATGATCGACAATACCGGCGTACTCTTTGGCGAAGAGCGTCTTCTGATTGCTTCTGATGTACCACAGCCTGTCCGTCTCGACTTTAATCCAGCTGTTCACCAGTTATTGCTGAAACAGCTTGCATCCTTTGTGGATCGGGTTTTCTTCCCTCGTCGCAATTTTATATTTATAAAATTGATTCATCGTTACCTTGTTGAATCTCGCCGTACGTCGAACCGGCGCGTGCAACGTGCCCGGTGTGAAACCGGAATTCCTTTCCGGAAACAGCAGCGCGAAGCAGAGCGGATCCGCGAGCGGGTTGAGGTTTTTCAACTCTTCCGGCAGAGCGTTGCGCTTGTACACGCGCAGTATTACGTCGAACGGCGGTTCTCCCGTGTACACGGCCGCGATCATAGAACTTTCGACTGGCGGATCGTAGCGTCTCACATGATCCTGAAAGTTGCGCTGGAACACCAGCACGACATTGTCGATTTCCTCTTCTTCTTGTTGTTGTTGTCGTCGTTGTTGCTGTCGTCGATCAATTACGTCCTTCATCAATTGATAACCTTGCACGATCAGTCTATTTCTGTCCCGCAGTATGTTCTCGAGCGTTTCCACTATTCCGCGACGCAGTACATTTCGCCTGTCCGCTCTCAATCGTTCCTCTACGGCATCGCCGGCGTCCAGCATATAGTACTGGTTCAAGCGGCGTCCCTGCCCTCTTTCCGGCATTGCGGGTCTGGTCCGATGATACACCTGTCCGTGTATATGCATGAAGCTCGCCCCTTGTCCGGCGAACCTCCGCACGGTCGTTTGAAACGACGCCATCGCCATTGTCGCGTTATAGTGTCGAACGTTATCCTTAAAATGTCTGCTCGCCGCGTCGTTGCCGTTCGTCCCCGCGCACGGCTTCCAACACCACTTTGCCGTTTTCGCAACACATGTTCGCATGACCATCCCTGTCCCTTCTCCGACGAAAAGAATCGCGTGGCAGTGTTGGCACACAAACGACATCGGTCCGCAGGTATGCTGTTCGACTATCATGTTGGGCGTGTATTTTATTGCCACTCTCAGTCTGTTTGGCGGCACTCGTCGTCCACGTGGCGTCGGATCGACCTCCAGATCGTCGACGTCCATTGGCGGTGGCAGAGTGTCGGCCGGCGTCGGATCCCAACCGATGTCTTCGACATAATTCAAACTCTCTAAACTTTCCAAATTTTGAGCTTCGCCGGTTTGCGTCATCGCCACGTCGTCTTCGACGAGAAATTCGTCGGCAAATATTCTAGTCAACTCTTCAAGGTTGAAGTTGACATCGTCGTCCTCGACGATTTCTTGTTTGACGACTGCCGCGGCGGGTCTCTTCCTTCGTGCCCTCGACGTTCCGGCATCGAGCAAATCACGTTCGTTTTCGACGAACAGCACGTCGACCAGCGGTCCCCTCGGTAGAGGCGGAACATAACCCGACGACAGACTGTCGTCACTGTCGCTGTCCTCGTCGCACTCTTGTCGCAGTTGTACGGGCGCGATCCCCTTTTCTTTCTTCTTCGGACGCAGGTCGTCATCGTTCACATCCGATTCTGAAGAAATCCACATCGCGTCGTCTTCTTCTCCTTCTTCTTCATAGTAGTCGTCTTCGTCGTCCTCAACGATTTGTCTACTGTTTCCACGTGGCCTCGACGGTCCGGCTTCCAATAGATCCCGCTCGTTCTCCACGTACAGTATTCCGGCCAACGGTCCCCTCGGTGGAGGCGGAACGTATCCTGACGACAGACTGTCGTCACTGTCGCTGTCCATTCCGAAGTCCATAATGTTGACGGGGACATTTTCTCTCCGCGCGTCGTCCACGCGCGCTTTCTCCTTTTGAGAGATGGTCACGAACAATACATCTTGCGACATATTGTGTCGCTCCGCCAACATCTCATTCAGCCGTTCGTCCACGACCGCCCCTCTCTTCCGAAGGAATGTTGACCTCGACCTGTCGTGACACACCGTGATCCAGCCTCAGTTTCCAATTGAGCGGCTCTCTGTCGGAATCCGACCGAACTACTCTGACTTCGTTGACGATGCCATGTTTCCTCTTCATGGCTCTGATTCTTTTATTTTTGTCCATATTCATTTTGATTTCGCTGCAAATAACACTTACACACACACACACACAACACAACACAACACTGCACTTCACTTCACTTAAGTTCACTTAACTGTAGTATAATATTTTACCGAACCGTGCGCGATAATATAATATATTATATTAAAATTTAACAATGCGATTTGACTGCTGTCGTACGAATTTCAAAAATGATTTTTAATTTATGGATTATAAATTTGAAAAAAATGAAAACGATAATATTGAAAAAATTGGATAAATTCCTTTAAAATAATAATGCAAACGAAAAATAAACTGTATTCTTACAAAACGAAATGTGAATATATATATGCTAAACTTCTATTTTAAACACATATACCCAGTATTTCCAAAAATAAAAATGCTCTTAAATCTTAAAAGAAAATCATATCCAAACGATATCGCCTATAACTGACATTCATATTTTCAGTAATAATCCGAAACTCCAGAATATTAAAACAGCAAGGAAAATAACCTACATAAATCCCAAAGAAGATATACCTGCCACGGTGGAAGTTACAGCCGAAGGTGAGACCTACAAAATATATCTTACTGTCGAAGAAAACAACTGTCGTCACTGTCAATCCACCTTACACTCGTCGCAAAGATGTTCTAATAAAGATTTTAATAACAGTATAGCGGACAATTCGCAAGCCAGCCAAGATAGTTCTACACCGCGCACGGCTAGACAAAACACCCAAACAAACATCACAACGACAGCTTTAATCCATAATGAACCTGTAACAAAAATTCATAAACCTATACAGACTACTGTTTCTGATGACAGGGATGAACAAAACACCATGGAATTCGAGCAAACAATAAAACCATCCGCATGCTCTCAAACCTCCAAACAGTCCAAAAATAAAGAGCAAAATGTCAAGAAACGCAGACAAGATACCGCACCAATAAATATAGATAACCTGAACGACCAAATGGAACCTTTGCGAGAATGTATGGAGGGCAATAAAAACCAGTTTGCAATTTCATACAACGAACTAATAGATCTACTATCCCATAAAAAGGACTCTAAGGATTTAATAACGAGTATTGCAAAAACAGAAAAGCGACCAGAAGACATATTGGATACCCTAGACAAAGCATATAATATGCTAAATGATAGAACAGCAAGAGGAGCAATTACTCGCTGTTCTAGAAAAATCAGAAAAATAATGAATTCATACGATTCCTCTTCAAACACTGAAGATGAACAAAGACCAAACACCCGCAGTAAAGCTATAATATCAAATTAAAATGCTAATTTTTCAATGGAATTTAAACGGCTACTACAATAATTACATCGAGCTAAAACAACTGATTGCCAAACACCAACCTAGCGTTATAGCTCTCCAAGAGACCCACCTAAAGCAATTAAACTCTGTAAATCTGAAAGGATACTCGCACAATCGAAAAGACGATGAGACTGGGAACAGAGCAAAAGGCGGGGTAATACTGTTCACCCGAACTTCCCTCTATCACACACCACTCCCTATTCAAACAGACCTTCAAGCTAGAGCTACATCCGTCACAACACAAAATCAAACTATAACATTCTGTAATATATACATCCCGCCAGATACAGATCCATCAAGTAACGACCTTGACAACATCATCAACCAACTTCCCCTTCCATATATACTGGTTGGTGACTTTAATGCCCATAGCGACCTGTGGGGAAATAACAGAGGAAAATCAGTGGAGAAAATATTGACACAAAATCCTAATATATGGCTTATAAATAATGGCCAACCTACTCATATAAACAATGCTACAGGTAACACTTCTGTTATAGACCTCTCGTTAGTCTCAACTAGTCTGACACCGCTGCTGCAATGGTATACATATCCTGACACCTGCCACAGCGATCATTTCCCTATACTGATACATATGCAAACAACTGATCAAGACACTATCGTCACCCAAGAACCAAGGCATAACTTTAACAAAGCTGACTGGGATACCTTTTCCACTTTAGTAAAATTTGATGAAGAAATTACACAACCCTTAGAACGAATCAAGTAACTCTAAGCCTCTCAGTCTGGACACTCTGAGTGTGGCTGCTTGCAAATCGGTGTCATGTCGCCCTTAACCTCTTAGTCGGTGGATCCGTAAGCTACGTGTTATCTGGAGCTACCTGAAGCGTCATTCGGAATTTTTTGATTTGCTTGTTGGGTTTAGGATGTATTGCCTTGTGTGTTAGGTGGTTGGTGGTCGGATTTTTAAGCCCTATTTTGGGCCTTTTTTATTGTGTCGTCTTTTATGTCGAGTGGTAGGTGGATGGGTTTGTTGAGCCCTGTTTCGGGTTATTTTGTTATAGATGGTTTTTGATCGTTTTTCTGATTATTTTGTTATGGGTTATTTATTTATTTATTGTTTTAGGTTAAGTGTGTATTGTCCTTTGTGTTAAGTGGTTGGTGGTCGGATTTTTTATGCCCGTCTTGGAGCATTCCTAATTGGCTGGTTTTGTTCTGTTTTGATTGTTTTTTTATATTTTATTTAGACCCACGTCCTCCGCGCCGCTGAGCTTAGCTAGGCGTGGTTTTCCGGTCGTGGAGAAAAAGTGCACGTTACAATACATATATGTATATTGTAACAGGTTAAAATCCCTTGGTAAATCATATGGCTAGACGCTGGTACCGCTAGTACGAATTTAAAAACATTTAGTGAGATATATTTATTATTGCATTAATTTTTGACAGCGCATTGGTGCGACGGAGTGAACACTACTCCATAAGATCCCGTGTACTAGAATGAGACAGGCCGTTGGCCAGCGGAACGTTGACGTTCACTAGTGCCTGTGTACTTACAGTCCGCTGACAGTAAAGACATGTCGTCTGTGATACAGTATAATGAGTCGGTGAGACACGCACTATTTTCTATTACGAGTGGAATAGAGATGCTAAAGTAAAAGACTGAACATTTTGGTTTTGATTTGTAGATTTTGGTCGCGTAATTAGTCGTAAGTCGAGGCCGGGCCTCCGGCTTAAAAAGATGCCAGCTGTGCTGCTAATCAACATGATAGATTTTGAAATGGATAACAATGACAATTATTAACTACGATTGTTGACTGCCGATGCTCTGGTGACTGATTGTTGGTTGCGTCAAGGATTCTGGATTCTGGCTATTATTGATTGTTGGAGATTATACATTTTTCGCTAGGGATTAAGATTTCCGTGTGCTCCTATAAATTGCCTGGATTTAGGAGTTCTTGTTGGATTAGGGATTAGAATTACGTGAGCCCAAACATAATTTCTTAGTAGGAATTTTTGTGGATTTTCCCGAATAGCGGATTTTCTGGAATAACGTTGACAATAATTTGCGAACAAATATCATTTTAACTTGAGTTTGTGGTGGCCGTCGAATTTTTTAATTGGATTAGTTTAAACAGATTATCCCAGTGGGGTTTTCTGCGAGTACCTTGCGATCCGGTTCAGCTGTGGGATAACATTCGACGTGCTAAACTAACGCTAAAGACAAATTAGCGCCTTCAGTTGATTGAGCGATTCCGTAAATTTATGACTCGTGTATGACATCACTGCGAATGAGGCCGATTTGGTGAACGTATTTATATGACGTCACAGGCTGATGAGGCTGTGTGAGTTTGTGCTGATGTGCAGCTGTTGACATTTTAGATGTCCGTTTGAGACTGCGGTTTTTGGCAGTTTTTTTTTTGAAAAGTATTTGAGATTTTTCGGGAATAAGAATATTCCGGGTTATTATCGAAGATTATGTTTGATGATATTGTTTAAGATGGAAGTTACTGGCTATCGTCCTCGACTATTTGTTATTTGTTATTTTAATGTGTTTGTCGTTGAATACAGTTCATGAATTTCGGATTTAGGACATTCTGGTCGTTCTCGTGTACAATTTTTTGTGGTGGTGCATTTGACAATGAGCAAAATACTGTCAGTTTTGAGTGAACGGTCCGGTTTAGAGTTTTTGCTATTGAGTAAGGTTTTTGGTTTTTGTCGGTACGGTTTTACCGTTTGTTTAGATGATAATATTTTAAGTGGTTGAGTTTGCCGTTTAGGTTGTTCCTGACATTTTTGCTAATGAATTTTTAAGTGGTTGGTAGGTCGGATTTTTTAGCCCAATTTTGGGCATTTTCTTTTGCACAATTTATTTTGATGTTTGAACCCACTTCCCAGTGCCGCACGAGCATAGCCGCGCACCAGCTTTAACCACTGAGAAGAACAACTGTTATAATAATAATAATAATAATAAATATGATTTATTGCATGATAAAAAAATATACAGAAATAAAAATAAGTAAATAACAAGTTAAATTACATTGCACCATCGAGAAATTTGAAAGTTAATATAGAAATTTAGACAAATTTAATTATTTTAATTGATGTATTAAGGGGTTAAATTTTTTATTTTGTCAAAAAACAAACTCAAGTTCACATAATAATGCCACAAAGCCTGTATTAGCAAATACACTATATTGTCGGCAGGGTTTGGCACTGCGACCCGAGTTTTTTTATTATAAAATGCATCCATGGCCAATACCATCAAATACGAATTTGTATAATATCGAAACCATGGTCCTTGCTTCAATTTATATTAACAATAATCTTTGTTTCTTATAATAAACATATTATATTGTTACAAAATAATAGTGTTTTTGTAACATTCCCCCAAAGTATTTTTAATTTTGATTATATCAAAATTGTTATAACTACACAAAATCATATTTACCACTTAGTTCATAAATTATTAGATTTTTATTTTTTTCAAGTGAGATACTTTCACATTATGCACTTCTAAAGTTTTAAGGTTTTGACCTTTGAAGTGAATTTAATAATTTTATGAGGTTCACTATATTTTGCGTAGAATTTCTTATTCAGATTTCTATCAATCTTTTGGGGATGTAATTTAAAAATTACTAAGTCTTGTTCATTTGGCTGATGCTCTTCATCACGTAATAAATTATAATATTTTGCAGCTTTTCGGTGAGAATCCATTAAAAAGGTCTTAACATGTAATCCTTTTTGATTATTATTTTGAAGTATGGAACTTAAATTCCATTTTAAATCTATTGGACAATATAATTCTCTTCCGAAAAATACTCTGGCAGGAGTAGTTCCAATGCTCTGATGAAAATTGTTATTATGGTTCATATTCAAATAATTAAGAAAATCATCCCAGTTCTTGTTATTTTCTGAATAATTATGTAACAATAATGATAACGATTGTTTCACAATTTTCTTATTTGTCTTTCACACATATTGCTTTGTGGATAATAGGGGGAAATTTTAAAATGTTCAACACCCCAGTAATGAACAAAATTTTTAAATAGCTTGGAAGTAAAATATGTGGCATTATCTGATACAATTTATTTGGTAGTTCCATATAAAGTGAAGGTATTTACCAATCTTTCAATTATATTTGACGAATTTGCTTTTTTCAACGCATAACTAATTGAAAACTTTGAATACGCATCTAAAATTACTAACCCATGTTTATTATTCTTCTTTGTAGTAATCAAAGGTCCAATAATATCAATATAAATCTTTTCCCAAGTTGTCGTTGGTATATTAGATGATAATTCATTTTTATTGGATGTGAACTTGGTTTATAACGAGCACAAATTAAACATTTTTGTACATAATCCTTTGTATCTAAATACATTCGACTCCACCAATATCTTGAATTGAATTTATAATATCTTCGGGTGGCATAGGATAATAATCGGTGTCGGTCGTATGATACAATCTTGAAAGAAAATCTGCGGTATGATTTATTGCACCACAAATGTGTTCTACAGTAAAATCGAATTGACTTAAGCGCAAAAGCCATCTGCCAATTCTACCCAAATTCTTAGGATGTTGCAATAACCATAGTAAAGCCATACTGTCTGTTTGAAGTTTAAATTTTTGAAATTGTAAAAACGATTTAAATTTTTCAACAGCAAACAAACAGGCGAGAGTTTCCAATTCGTATGAACTGTATTCTTTACGGCTTCATTTAAAGAACGACTTGCATAATGTATTGGAAAAATCCCATCATCAAACTGTTGTAATAATACTGCTCCTACATGATAACCACTAGCATCGGTTTGTACAATAAATTGTCTTGAAAAATCAGGAAATCTTAATATTGGTGCATTATATAAGGCATCCTTCAATTTTTGGAATGCTTCCGTATGTTTTTTAGTAATGAGAAATTTTACATTTTTCTTTTTTAAATTATTCAACGGCCGAATTAAATTGGCAAAATTTTTAATTAACTTAGAGTAATAAGAAGCCATACCAATAAAAGTTTTCATGTGTTTTAAATTTGTAGGCATTGATAAATTTGCGATCGCTTGAACCTTTTCTGTTGAAGTTTGTAAACCAAAATTAGATATAGTATGTCCTAGAAAAGTAATCTGTGATAAACCAAATTTAAACTCATCCGGGTTAACGGGAAGTCCTGCATTTCGAAGACGTTCAAAAACTTCATACACATGGTGTACATGATCTTCCATATTTTTACTGAATATAAGCAAATCATCAAAGAATGCAACTACAAATTTATAGCGTAAGTCAGCGAATAAATTAAATATCAAACGATTAAGTGCACTCGGCGATGTCTTTAATCCGAATGGAGCTTTAAAAAATTCGTATTGTCCTTCAGGGGTTACAAAAGAAGTATATTTAGTAGATTCAGGATCTAATTGAATCTGATAAAAAGCTTTTGTTATATCAACTGTGGAAAAAATACAAGAATGATTTAAGGATTGGAAAATAGATTCAATTAAAGGTACTGGAAAAGGGTCTACTAATATTTTTTTATTAATTTTCTGATAATCTATACGTAATCGAAAAGAATTATCCGGTTTTTTTATTAAAAAGGCTGGAGAAGAATATTCAGAATTACTCTGTTTAATAACGTTTTGTTGCACTAAATCACGAATATGATCTCGCATGATTTGCGCCTTTGGTGGTGATAGCGGAAAAGGTGCTGAATTAATAAGGACATTATCAGAAACAGTTATAGTATGAACATAATTTTTGGCCGTTCCTATTTCTGAAGTTAAAACATCAGAAAAATCATGTATAATTTGTTGTTTCATAGAGCATAAATTCTGATCTAGTTCAGTAATATTTAGTAATGAAAAATCTTCATTGGAATTAAATACCGGCATTACGTCAAGGAAAGGAATTTTGACATTCAAATTAAATTCAAATTGAATACAATTATGAAAAAGATTAATTATAGCTTTCATTTTTTTAAACCTGGAAAACTTAAAATTACCGGAAATCTGGTATTGGGAAGAATCCAAAATTCCAAATTCCATGTAAAGGAACCTATTTTTAAAATAGTTTGAATTTTTTTATTTAATTTTATGATAGTATTATTCGCTATCATAACAGATTTGTTTTCATTATAAATGGAACAAAGATGATTTTTAAGTAAAATATTAAAGGTAGCTTGGGATATAATATTTCTGAAAATCCTAAATCTAATAAAGAAACCGTTTCAAATTTTTTAAATAGAACTTTAACAAAAGGTAAATCATTTCTTTTTTTTTTTTGGTGACAATTTATTTATATAATTGATATAGTCCACATTTTTAGGAGGATAAAACGTGGACGGTATTTTAAAGAAATAATACTTTGGTGATGATTTATAATTCCATCTAATTCCTCTTTATTTTTAGGAGGAATAATATATTGCAGATAGTTAAATGTTTCTTCATTAACTTGGTCCACACATGCGCAATAAATTCCGTATCATTCATCTGAATATTAAAGAATTTTATTTGTTGTTCCATATTGGTCACAAATTGTCGTAATGATTCATTATTTTTTTGTTGAGAATTTAAGACTTGCGTTTTTAATAAAGTCAAATCAATATTTGTGAAGAGAATATCTAAGAATTTATTTTTAAATAAACACCAATTGTTCATAAGCATCTTTTGACTTAACCAAATGGAGCGCAATCTACCAGAAGTTTTTATAACCAAGAATTGTAATAACACTTTAGATGGTATAATATTAATGTTAATAAGTTCATCTATTTTTATTAAAAATTCTATTAAAACTGACACATCCGAAGCATCACAAATGTTTATTTGTTCCAATATAGAACCATAAAAAAGTTCGAATTCAAATTTATAAGAAACAATATCTTTAGAAGACACAAGCTGAGAAGGGCCATGATTCCCCTTATACAAATTCGTACCTGCATATTCCATTCTTATGCTAGCCAGATGATCTCCAGAGGAAGGATTCATATTGGACATAGGATTCTGGAGTAACTGCTTCATAGGAGTCGATGGTTCTTCAAGAACGGTTGGTACCAATGGTGGAGGAAGCGAACTGGCTCTTTTTTTTCTAGAAGACATAATGTAAATTATTATTCACTCACAAAACTCTAGCACTGCTACCAATTTTTATATTCTGTAGATATTTATAATTTTTTTTGAATTAAGTTCTTGAAATGTTTGGGCCCATTTTGTTATCTAATTTACTAATTTAGATTCCCAGAGTTTTAATTCAAATGATAAAAAAATCCACAACTCATTTTTAATATAAATTTAATTAAACAAGATGATAGTGACACTTATTTAAGGTTTCACAATAACAAAATTAGTATTAAATTATTGTATACACTAATTAGTCGTCACTACAAAATGACATGACATAGGAATGAATGCACAGAAACATTGCTTTTTTTGAAATAAAGTTTAGTTTTACAAAAAAGTATTTTATTTAGTGATTCTCAAATTCAAAAATTTTTCCACACCCTCATTTTTTTTCTTATTATTATTTTTTATTATAAAATGCATCCCATGGCCAATACCATCAAATACGAATTTGTATAATATCGAAACCATGGTCCTTGCCTTCAATTTATAATAACAATAATCTTTCTTTCTTATAATAAACATATTATATTGTTACAAAATAATAGTGTTTTTGTAACAGTATGTATAAAATTGTTGGTTGCTTTATTTACGCCAGTTGCTTGTAATGTAGATGTCCATGTTTCTGTGTCAAGTCGTGTCTGTAATTGTTCATAATCAATTATGTATTTAATGTTGTGTTTGGTGTTTCTGGTATTGTGTAATTTGTCAATGTTATTTCGTAAAAATATTAATGTGGAATAATGGTCGGTGATGGTGGATTCAAAAATTGCCGTATTGACAATTTTCTTGGTTCTGATCATAATATGGTCGATACAGGACAGGGAGTTTGTGGAGACTCTAGTCGGTTTTGTTATTCCATGTATTAAGTTATATTCTGAAATGAGATCTAAATATTCATTTGCCTGCAAATGTTTGTTTTGATCTAAAATGTTGATGTTGATATCTCCTAACATGATTATTTCTTTTCCTCGTAACGTATTGAAAAGTTCGCTTAATGAGTCTAGGAAAGGGGATATGTTATGTGTGGAAGGAGATCTATATACAGCAATCAGTGTAAGATAGTTAGTAAGTTCGACTTTCAAACAGTTCGATCCATCCAAATTACTTTCTGAAACATTAACATCAAGATTATTTTTTATATATACCACCACGCCATCATTTTGACCTCGATGTCTTTCAGTCTGATAGCTGGTGTAGCCGTTAAGTTGTATGTTTTGATGTTTCATTCAGCCAGCATTCCGACAAAACAATCACATCGAAGTCAATTTCTAATGTTCGTAGCAATATCAATAATTCATTAAAGTTCTTCCTGATGCTTCTAATATTCAGGCTGATTACTCTCAATGATGTATCTAATGACAACAGAGATCTGATGTCATTTGGTTGCAATGTCGAAATATCCCCGACTGTACCTATCGATTCTATTTCTGAACCATATTGCTCAATACAGCTTAAATTGGCTATTGACAAAGAAGATTTCTATTAGTACAAAATAATTTCCAAATTCAAATAATTAGAAAATATAAAGGGTAAAAAAGAAAACAAAACAAATATCTATAATATACTTAATATAAGATAAAAAAATAAATAGATAAATAAATAAATAAAGCAACGGAATATAGTAGATATTTATTAATAGAAAATAATTGATAAAAGAAAAGTTATTACACAAAGCTTAATCTGAAAAAAAAATTAAGGATCAGAATTAAAGATCAGAAAAATCAAAAAATATATACAGGGTGGACCAAGTTATAGTAGCAATAATTCACCATTCGATGGTCCATCGAAAAATAAGTAGACATGCATAATTTTATTTTTTTCTAAAACGCTTCCTAAGGGAGATACAGCCCTTCAAAGTCCAGTTTTAAAAATCAATACTGACAAGTGTCATAAATTATCTCAAAACCAAGTATCGCCTACTTTGTTGGTTATTTTCATAAGTTAATTATTTGTTGTTTTTAATTTAATTAATGAATTATTTATTTAAATTCGTCAAACAGTAAAATGTTTACAATTGTTGTACAAGATTCCAGACCTATTATTTTCATAGGTGGCTATTTTATAAGTGTTCTAAACTTTCAACTCTAATTATCTCGTAAACGAAGCCTCAAATCGAAATTTCGCAAGAGTGACTCTTTCTTTTAAAATTGAACAGGGAATTCGAAAAAAATGTTATTCTTTAAAAATATCCAGTGGCGCAGAAAATAGGGCGGGAAAAGTGAAACAACCCCCCTGTATCTACGCCACTTGACAATTTTGACAAAAGTTACTTACGTCAAGTAATGAGTATCTAATGCATAAATACTTGTACCAAATTTGGTCAAAAATGCATTAATGACCTGAGAGTTAGGACAAAAAAAAGAATTTTTAAACTGAACTTTGAAGGGGTGTATCTCCCTTAGGAAGCGTTTTGGAAAAAAATAAAATTATGCATGTTGACTTATTTATTTTTCGATGGACCATCGAATGGTGAATTATTGCTACTATAACCTGGTCCACCCTGTATATAGTTTCTTTAACTCCCCGTAGAGCATAGGGCCTTCACAATGTCTCTCCATACGCGTCTGTCTCTTGCTTTGATTTTGATGCCTGACCAAGTGTATTTATTTATTTATTTTATTGTAGATTATAGACGCGTCGACAACTTAGGTCATTAGCGTCTTAATTACATTAAATAACAACATCCTTAAAACTAAATGACATCACAAAACATCCATGAGCGGAGGTGGGATTCGAATCTACGACAGTGTGATCCAAAGGTCGGCTACGCTAACCGCCATCAGGTGTACCCCTTTTGCTTGTATTCTTTAACTATTGCGCGGCGCCACGTACTTGATTTATGTCCGCTTCTTCTTTCTTTTCTGAGCGTGTGTCCTATCCATTTCCATTTTTTTTGTTTTTATTTCTTGGTCGATGGGTTCCTGTCTTACCATTTTCCATAAATTGATATTTCTAATTTTCTCTGGCCATCTTGTATTGAGAATAAGTGTGTGGTTACACTAGATGTGGATACGTGCGATTTTTTAGTCGTACGACATCTCATTTAGGAACAAACTGACTCATTTAAGTGTGAGTGGTTACAGTGCGTGCGTTATCGTCGGACGTTGTCGTGTGATGTCGTCCGACCATTGCAGAGAAACAAACTTGTTTGTTTTTCCATGTGACATCGTACGACTTTTAGTCCAAAGCCAGTAGTTAAGTGAGCGAATAGTGTCTTTAAAAAACGATTTCCTTTAATATTTTTATTTAAAATGAATTTAGAAAGACTGATTATGTGTGTGCAATCAAGATCTCTATTATAGGAACAGAAATGTAAAGACTACCATTAACTCATTAAAGAGGGTTACATATTCTCCTTCCTTATCCCTTATACTTTTTCTTTTTAGTAAGTATTTCGTATTTCAAAAACGGATTTTCAAGAAAATACAAATCGTCTTCGTCATCCATGTGAACAAATCGTACGCAACAAATCGCAAATAGTATAACCATTAACCACTTTATGGTACGACTAACAGTCGCACGACATCGTATGATAAAAAATCGCACGTATTCGCATCTAGTGTAACCACACACTTAATCTTAGGCTTCTATTGACGAAGGTTTGTAGTTTATGCGATTGAGCCGTATAAAAGAATCGTTTTTACATTTGTATTAAAGATCCGCAGTTTCATTCTCCTAGTATATCTTGTCGATCTCCACACGTGGTGCAATAATGCAAACGCCCTTTTTGCTTTGTTTATTCTGTTGCTGATGTCTGATTCATTGCCGCCCTTGTTAGTTACCATTGATCCTAAGTAACAGAACTTTTGTTCTTGTTTAATATTGTTTAGGCTCTGGTTGCTTGTCTGACTAACTCTCATGTGAACGGTTTTTTTGAGGTTGATTTTTAAGTCTGCTTTTAAGGCTTCTGCTTGCAATGACTCCATTTTAAGTTGCATATCTTTTTGCGTTTGACTTAGTAATTCAACGTCATCTGCATAATCTAGGACCTAGGTGGTTTAATTTCCTATTCCAGGTCTACTGAAGTCCAGCCTTTGAATTTTTAAAAGTTTCTAGAACATCAAGAACCAATATGAACAGAAATGGTGATAATACACAGCCTTGTTTTACACCACAGTTAACTTTAAAAGGGTCGGAAAGAAAGTCATCTTGTTTGGCTCTACAGTTGTAGCTGTTGTACAAGCTTTTAATTATATTGACTAGTTAAGTGGACCTGGTGCAAAACTTTTTTGCAAGTGTCTTTTAAGAGTTTTCTGAAGTCCAAAGGTTTTCTGAAGCCCAAGTGTTTTCTATAGGCTTGCGGCCCGGCCCTTCGGGCCGCCCTGTTAACTTTGTTTGCAACGTGAAACATTTTTGCATGTGTCTTTGCCATAGTTTTTTTTTCGCCGAATATTCGGCGCTTCGGCCGAGACCGTTATTCGCCCAAATCACTATTCGTGGCATCTCTATTTATTACATCAAACGCTTTTGAAAAATCTATTTGGGCAAGCAGTGAGATTTCAGAATTATCGGATGCACGAACCAGATCATCACATAGATTTAGTAGACTTGAAGTGGTTGAATAACCTCTACGAAATGCAGATTCCGTTGATGGAAGAATATTATTATGTTCAAGATAGTCCCTAATCTGTCTGCAACAAACTGTTTCTAATACTTTAGAGTTTAGATAAACGCTGGCAAAATGCTTATAGGTCTTAGATCATTAAATGTGATCGGAGAGTTTATTTTGGGAATTGGTTTGATAAGTGCAATTTTCCATAAGGAGGGAATTTCTTGTGAAAGTATAGAATAATTGACAAAGTGTGTTACATTAGGACTAATGAAGGACAAAGCTAGCTTTAGCATTCTAGACGAAATGTTATCAACACCAATAGCCTCAGATTTTAAATTGATTATAATTAAAATTGAAAAATTAGGGGTAGTGCCATGGCACTGTGACACTACCCCACGAGCCGCCACTAAATTGAAAGCTCAAAAAAGTTACCGAATGGCAAGCAATGCGAATTGTTACTTTTCTCCAAGAATGTAACCCCCAGCGATATGTGGCAATTCGAGTTAGGCGTTGCTTAATTTGTAATGAATCTCAATCGCATATTATGCAAGCTTTTTTTCAAATCGCCGTAGTAAAAAAATCATAGCTCGATTTTCACTAGCTGGATAGAAAGGTAGGACTTTAATCTTTCACGCTGTAATGGTGAAAGTTCCGAAAACAAACTCGATATCAATTCAATATAAGCATTCGAAATGCATGTTATCAATTCAGCAGGGTATTTTCACGAAACGGAACAGCATTCTAACAAAACGGAACTGTATCAAAAATCAAAATATTATTCACGACCCGGAACGGCGTTCCGGTCCATTCCGAGCACTGCCCACAGGCTATAGCTAAATGCAATTGTCCCTTTCAACCGCTATATCAATTTATGTTCTTTATCGAAATTTAAATTGAGAAAAAAATTTAATTTTAATAAAATTATATTTCATCAAAAGTTTTAATTATAATACAACTTACCCTTTTCTTCAGTTGTAAAAACACCAAAACTATTTCACAAAAACTATTTCACAAAAACTGACTGTATTACACAAAACTAAAGCGCTTTAACAAAACTATTCCAGCACGTAGTAGGACTAAATACTGAATGATCCGTTGAAGTGAACGCCGATTACCGAATGATATTTGAACCTGGCGCCTGCGCAATGCGCGTATTATATGAAGTTTAACCAACGACAAGATATGAAAAATAACAAAGTCAAACAAAAAAGAAATGTTACTGTTTATTTTTTCTATAATAGCCACTGAGGTAAAATCTATAGAGGACGCCTGTGGACGCATACCGTATGCGACTGCTTATACAAAATTGAAGCCAGGTTTGACGACACAGGGCTGATTAAACATGGCGGCAAAACACGGGATGGATTAGGAATATTATTCTCTTCTTCTTCTCACATATAAAATGAGGGCCGAATTACAATGGCGATTGGCTTCACTTTTAATGGCTTATAATTCCTATATAGCTTTAACCTCAGTGATAATAGCTAAGGATTTACTATTTTCCTGAAAGTAGTTCTTACAATTATCCACGAGAGGCAGCACTTGTGGTAGGGACAAACATATTATCCAGAGAAACATACCACAAATGACACAACACTAATGGGGAATGAATAATGTTTGTCCCTACCTTAAGTGCTGCCTCTCGTGGCTAATTGAAAGAACTACTTCGTTAGACACAAAAGTGTGAAAATTGCTGATAACAACACTATTTTAATTTTTAAAAAGCTATAACTTTTGAACGCATTGTTCGATTTTGATCTTTAAAACGGCATTCGACGCAGTTTTTTAAGCTCTAAAAATATTGTAAGAGGTACAAAATCGATTGATTGAGAAATCTCGAAGTTAATTTGAAAAAACACTTTTTTGACTAGGTAATCTCTCGAACGGATTAACCAATTTTGATCCGCGTAGCGGCATTCGACGCAGTTTTCTGAGGAGAAGAGCTGATTAGATTATGAAATCAATCGGTTCAATATTCAAGAAGTTATTTTGAAAAAAACATCGTTTTAACAACTTTTTTTTCGGCTTTTTTGGAATTTCTCAAAATTTATTAGGCCGAATCGGTTCAAATTTTCAGGAAATCTAACTTCAGTGGAACCCTTTCGAATGCCGCAAATCGCGATTCGATCAGTCAAACCGTCCAAAAGTTATGAGAGGTTTACATACACACACATACATACATACATACTAACATCATCGTAAAAATAGTCAGAATAGCTTCCTAGGATCACAAAACGTCGAGATCTGATGAAAACTCGATTTTCGAAAATCAGGGTGAAATCAATATCTTCGCAATTTTTGAAAATTTTCAATTTTCTTAGCGGGAAGTTAAATAAAAACTCTAATGGGGACTGCTGTTTTAGAAATTGTAGCTAAATTAAATCTAAACGAATCATATTGTTTTCTGAATATTCATTTAATACTGCATGCGTCGATTTTTCCCAAAACAATAGGGCTTTTCCTTTTTACATGTTTAACATGATAACATCCTACTAAAATTTGGTTTCGATCCGCTCAGCCGTTTGGCTTGTATCGCGCTCATAGACAGATGAACAGGCTGTTTTCAGGCACTAGAAAAAAATCACATTCCCATTTAAAGAAAAAATCACAGTAAAATTCTGCATCATATTAATATTTTTAGTAATTTAGGACATATTACTGATCATTAATTAGTAAATATGATCAGTGTTCCACTTTAAACGAGTGGTACTCGTTTAAAATGAAACTTTTCTTGCCTGCATCTATCAGTATTTAATATGACCTGTAATTTAGCTAAGAACGTCGAAAATCAACCTTACCATAAGTCACTTTTCAAATATTTCTGATGAAACCTTTGATATGAAATTAATAGTTATTTAATACTGAACTAGTTAAAATGTATTACGCGAACGTAAGCAGAAGCACACAGATATAATATATTATATTATTTTCAAAATAACCGTTTCGACGAAACCGCGAAACGGTGTAAATATTTCAGATGTAGTAAGCAGGGTTGTTAGTTTTGGCAATTATTTAAAACCAAATTGGCTATCTTTTCTGTGAAATTTACCGTGTTTTTTTAATTGTCAATGACTATTACCCTCTGCCCCAATACCCACTATGAAAAAAGGTTTTAGAAGATATTAAAATTTGCTTACAATAATATTTACAAATAGACAATAAAAATTTAAACACAAGGTTTGAGATTCTGTGGACGGCTACTGAATAAATTCAATAAAAATTTAATTTTGGTTTTTGAGGATGAGGCACTCAACGATTATGAAGCCCGCGCTTTGCTGAGGTCCCAGGCGCACGCCTCATGCGCCTGTACGCTAATGCGCTACTGCTTTTTCGAATAGCTTAATTACGTGTATTTCCCAGCAAGAGTGAAGAATTGAGATACTTTTCAAATTAATATATCTTTTAAATTGGAGTTGAGAAAAATCCCTGCAATGATGTAGGTGGTAGAATTTTTTTAAATTGAATTTGTGTTTTTATTCCTATGGCATTTTAAATATATTTTGCTTGATAATTTTTTTTATAATTTTTAAGGACACACCTTATTTAATGGACTTTAAATAAATTATAGTTACAATTTGTTCAATAGTAAAGTGTGTACTGTAAAGTTTTATCGTTGTGTTGCCCCAAATAAAAATTTATTTCGAGCCTATGAATGAAAATTCTATTTATTAGAATTTAACATTGTATGTTTGAGCGACTAGTTATGCCGCGAACGCACCACTTGTTGAGTCGTGCTGCTGTTAGTGGACGAACGCAAAGACCAGTGCGTTGCTTGTGACGTTATAGTCGCGTCAATGAATACATAAAACAGGCAATCTTCGGAAGTCCTCCAGAACAGCTCCGATTTTGATGATTTTTTTTTGAAAATTTTGTTTTTTTATATTATTTAAAATCAGAAACCTTTTGGAGCGGGGACGGAAATATTTCTATTGTTTAAACAATATTTATACTATTTATGCAGGAAAGAAATTTTTTTTATACAATATCCATTGAAAACTTGGATAAAAGAGATATTTATGTTATTTTTTTATATTGCTATTGTAAATATTTTTAAATTATAATCTCAATATACCAACAGTGATTTTACTCGGAAACTATTGGCACACTATAGATGAAATTTAGAAGGTAGGTGTTTTCTATGAACTGCTATACAATGGTTAAGTGAAATTACGAAAAAAATAGTGGTGGCACACCATACATGTAACTGAGGGATAAGAAAAATTCCAGTGCACATAAGGTATCATTAGATAGGCCTTCAAAAATGATGTAGAAGTTTCAAAATGACTTTTTTATTTAAGTCAACAGTTGATATGTAAATGAAGTAGAATTTATAAAATACTTCCAACGAAAATCGGTTTGAATAAGAAATGTTGTGTAGTTTTTGAGATACATTGTACCTTGCAAAAGGTGGGGTATAAGATATTTTTTGTCATACCCACTACAAGATAGCTACTTACGATGTACGTATAGCGGCCTTTAATGAGTCATTTCACAGGCAGGTGTGCGGAAAGTGTTTTACTTTCCGCACTAGTGCGGGAAGTAAACGGTTGCCATAGGAACTTCTGTTTATTCGCTCTAAACACCTGCGTGCGTGTGCCATTACTTTCTCACGAGCTTCAAAAAATGGCAAAAAATTCCATATATATTATATCTCGTGCGTAATGATATTAACATTGTTTTTGTTTTTTCGAAATATCTCAGAAATGTAATGTTATGTAATGTTTTAAATAGGATTACATTTCCTACAATTTTCATTCCCACAAATTTTCCGTGGTAAGAATAGTAAGCGCGCTACAGCTTCTTGAAAATCACGTGCTTTTTGTAGCCTTAGAAACCAATTGTTAGGACATAAGGTCCTTTTCAATAGCTTTATTTATTGTGTTCTTCATTGAATTTTAAATTGAAAATACACATGTTCATAAAGCAAAGAACACCCTAAATTATGATTTTTGTCCCATATCGATATCCTCAAAAATTTAGAAGCTATAGCCTGTCAAAGCTGAAATCATCATAGAGCCTTACATTTTTTTGACACGCGCTACGAGTACTTTCTATACCGAATAAAAAAATGTCCGTCTAGGAACCTATAGAAAATTTAATGTCATAAACAATTATTTACGTCCAATCTCACTAACTTGCGAAATTTTCAAGTTATAAGCATTTATGCATATGTTTTTACCTTTTGACATAAAATTGAAACACTTGTTGCGAAGTGCTCTGTAGAGTAACCACTTTCAAATAATAATAAAGTCTTTATTTCCGTATAGTACCAATAGGTATGGAAAGAGTCAAATATACATAAATAAAAAATACAAAATTTGTCACATCTGTAGGTAAAAAATGTAGATTAATTTAAAATGGTAGCTTGATAAAAGTCTAATAACGAGTAACAATTTATGTGCAATAGATTGTTTTTAACCTTAATTTTAAAAGCATTTAGCGATAGTTCTTTATAAGAATTTGGCAAATGATTATACAATTTTAACAAGTTATTGCAAACATTTTTGTTGTTGCACGCGCGAGAAAATACATATTTATCTTTAGTGCGAGTGTCATGGTCATGAACACTAACATTACCGGAAAAAATATTTGGGTGTTTTTTCACAAAGAGAACCGATTCATAAATATATAGATCAAAGATCGTTAAAATTCTACATGTTCAAAACAGTGGTTTACATGACTGACGAGGAGTTACATTATTAATAAATCTTACGAGCCTTTTCTGTATTTTAAAAAGATCTTTCATATGTGATGAAGAACCCCAGAAAACTATACCATACCGAAGATTTGATTCTACATAAGAATAATAGATATTTAATAGCACAGAAACGGGGACAATGTTTTTTAGTGATCTCAACAGGAAGGTGAATTTATTGATTTTTTTTATGACAAAGTCAATGTGGCATATCCAGCTAAGGTTTTTGTCTATAATAACGCCTAAAAATTTGACTTTCTCTTCTAGAGCAATATTGCTTCCATGATTTGGTAGGACTAAATTTGAGATGTTACTGCCGTATTCACCGAATTTAATAAATTGTGTTTTCTCTATGTTCAGTCGTAGACTATTTTCGCAAAACCAGTTTTCAATAGTTGATATAGAGTTGTCAATATGTAATAGGAGATTCTGTAGGTTTTTGTCTTCATAAATTATGGCAGTATCGTCTGCAAACAAAATTAGATTTTCGTTGATGTCAACTATGTTATTTATGTACAATAAGAGGATTAGAGGGCCTAGAATTGACCCCTGAGGGACACCTCTTTTAATACTCTTTTGTTCAGAACAAATGTTGTTCAATCTATTATGATCGGATACTTGCAACTGAACAAGTTGACATCTATCTTTAAGATAGGATTTTATTAGATCCAGCGCATCACCTCTAATGCCATACTCAGAAAGTGGTGCACACTATCGAACGCTTTAGACAGGTCAAATAAAGCAGCAACACTCAAATTTCTCTTATTCCACGCATTGATTATTATATCTAGAGCATTATAAATTGCTAAATTTGTCGACATACCTGCCCGGAAGCCAAACTGTTGATTTACTAATATGTTACGGTTTGCTAAGTAGTTGTTAAGTCTGCTGAGAATTATTTTTTCAAAAATTTTAGAAATGTTGCTGAGAAGAGAAATAGGGCGATAATTTCCCAAAAGTGCGGGATCACCTTTCTTAAATAATGGTTTTACGACAGCTGTTTTGAGTAGTGTAGGAAATTTGCCTGAAATAAAACAGTTATTGATTATGTGGCATAGAGGCTTTTTAATGATGTGTGCACACTCCTTTAAAACAATGTTAAGAATATTGTCCCATCCAACAGATTTTTTATTGTTAAGTGATCTACAAGTATTAAAAACTTCATTTTCATCACATGGATACAAGAAAAGGCTGGTATTGTTATTTGATTTGTTCAAATTTATATTTAGTTGGGGATCTGGCAAATCAAGGACTTCAGTAATATTGGTAAAATAATCATTAAATTTATTAG